>CAUYQG010106703.1:7500-51331 GCA_963574415.1 Tarsius wallacei
CATACCCAGTTCAGCACCTGCATTGTGGACTTTTTGCAAAAGGCCCAGATCATAACTCAGTTGCCTAGAAATAGAAAGAGATTTGAGGAAACAGAGGGAGATTTAGGCAAAAGTAGGGAAGAGTGCAGACCTGCTCAGGACCTTTCACCTGTGGCCAGTACTTGAGGGAGAATGGGATCTGGGAGGTTACATGCTGTTTCCTCTTGTTAGAGGAGCTGGTCTATAAATGTCTAGGATGAACCAAATACCTGGGTTTATTTTTAAATTTTATTTTATTTTAGAGACTGGGTCTCTGTCACCCAGACTGGGGTGAAGTGGCATGATCATAGCTTATTATAACTTTGAACTCTCGGGCTCAGGTGATCCTTCTGCCTCAGTCTCCCAAGTAGCTAGGAGCCACAACACCTGGCTAATTTTTAAATTTTTGTAGAGATGGGGTCTCACTATGTTGCCCAGGCAGGTTTTAAACTCTCAGCCTCAAGTGATTCTCTTGTCTCAGCCTCCTAAGTAGCTGGGATTATAGGCGTGAGCCACTGTGCCCAGCCCTGAGTCAACTTCATTAATCTTTCAAACTCACTTTCTCTCCCAAAATGGATTCCTGCCTTACAGGGCCAAATCCAGGCTCCCTTCCTTGCGCTGGGCAGGGCTCCTTTCAGCTCTGCCAGCTCCCTTGGCTCTCTGCATTCTCCTATGTGACTCTGAAACTCTGTTGGCCCTTTGTTTGTCTCACTTAAGTCATTCTGTCCTCCTCCGGGATTCTGCTGTATATGTGGACTGTCAAACACTTCTGTTCTCCCTGGCCAGCTTTGGTCCCCAGAACTCTGCTTAGGCCAAGCCTTAACTTAATATTCCTTCATTTAGCCTGTTTTTTTTTTTTAAATTTGTCAAGACAATTAATATTATGGAGCACTGTGCTGGTATTGAGAGGGGAACAAAAATGAATATCACTTGGCCCCTGCCCTTCAGGAGCTTACAGACCCGTAGGGGAGAAAAGCCACATAGATGAGTTGCTGATGGTGCTAAGTTTCATGAGAGAGGAACAAATGAGCCTGTGGAGTTCTGAAGGAAGGTGGTGCCTGCTTTCTGGGCAAGTGAAAAGCTTTCCAGACAAGGAGCTGTGAACATGGCAACGTAGGAAGGATGTGCAGGCAGAGCTAACGGCAAGGGCAAAATGACGAGATATGAGTGTGGGAGAGAGGACATGGGTATACGTTTGGGGGAGGAAAGGGAGGTGGGCAGGTTATCTGGGGACAAGTAGTGGAGCGTCTTCGATGTTCCCTAAGGAGCTCAGATTGATTCTGTAGGTGTGGGGCGTTATTGACTATTTTTGTGCCCAGCGTGTCATAATCATAATATGTGCATGAGGGAGATCCTGCGGGAAGTAGGGGTGAGGTGTGAGGTATAGAGTGGAGGGATGTGGGAGGAAATTGGAAGCCAGAGATCGGGGTGGAGACCATTCCAGGTCTTAGGGAAAGGTGATGAGAGCAGGTCAGGAGCAAAGGCTGCGTGGACCCTACCCAGGGTGGCAGTGCACCCCTCCTCAGATGCCCTTCAACTCCCCTTGAACTCAGAGGTGGGGAAGGGGGTTCTGTAGGAAATTCCTGATCAGAGTCAACTGATGATCAGAGTTGAACTTTCCTCTCATGGTGAGTATCCTCAGATACACAGAAAGAATTTCCATACAAGACAGAGGAAGTGACATCTGCTTCTGTGTTTAGGGAAAGACATAGCACAAGGATCACTGAAATGCAAAACTTATGGAATACGGTGCAATTCACAAAGAGTTCCATGACATATGTTGTACCCCAGGAGGGTTACTTATATGTTTGTGGCTATCCTTTAGGTGGCCGTCGGCTCTTCCACTTACCCCATCCCACAAGAAAATAGAAACAATTTACATCTATGATTCAACACAGATAGCCACAGGGAAAGAAGGGAATTCTGCTTACTGAGGTCTTCACTGGCCGGTACCCTATATGCATTACCTGTGGCGATTCTCACTCTACTGGTGAGGACGCTCAGGCTCTCAGATATAAAGCAGAAGCCCAAGTTTACAGAGCCAATCAGTGGCAGGGCCAAGTTCAAAGTCTGGATCTGTCTGACACAAACACTATGTGCTTTCTCTTGTCCCTCAAGAATTCTTTTTAGTACTTGGGAACTTATTAGACAATACGTTTCTGGATACGCAGGTGAAGTGCACATGTAACCTTAGGTTCTGTTAGAAGGCTGCCCTGTCCGGGGCCCTCTTCTTATGCCCCAGCACTGCAGGCAGTGGCTGTCTGAAGTGGTGATTGACAGCATGAAGCCCAAGATTTTGGCAACGTGCTATGTTTACCACAGGTGTGTCAGACGGGTCCCATGGCTGTAGCCACGTGATATTTAGAAATAGGCTTCACATCGGTCTTTGCTCTGTCAGCTGGAAGGAGATTGGGAAGTACAGGCCCAGAGAAGTAGACTTTGGCCAACAAGGACAGACATGTCATCAGGCAAGGTGTGTTGTCTTTGTGTTTCCTGTGATTGAGCCAGCTTTCTGGGAAAGAGTCCCAGAGAAAAAGGAGAAGGACAGCAAATCAGTCCGCATGTGGAACAGGTGCCTAGAGAAACCAAGAAGGGTCCTGTCCAATCATGGGGAACCATCACTACTCATAGTACTCATTAGCTGGAGACTCCTAAACCCACTGGCCGCCATCTGGGGGAGGTTCTGCAGGAGAACACCCGGCCTGCTTGGGAGTCGCTGATTTAGAACAGAGCATTTTATGGTCTGAAAATGGCTTTAAAATTTGTTTGGAATTACCCAGAGCACATTTTAAACACTTAAATGGTCGTCTTCATATTTTTTAGTATTTGCAATTTACCTTAGTACAGTACTACCGTCTACTTCAGTGCTTCCCTTACCCCTGGGGCTTTCCTCCTGCTCTTTGGAACAACTCCTTGCCTTAGCCTGTCTCCGACTTGCACCAGGAGGCCAGCAAGGGCTTTACCCCGAAGCCCTGGCTATGCTCTCTCCTCTGTTTTGTCCTCTGTGTTGGGTTGAAGAGCGATCCTCTGAAAATTTGTGTCCACCCAGAATCTCAGAATATGACCTTATTTGGAAATAGGACCTTTGGCAATATATTAGTTGAGATGAGTTCATACTGGATCAGGGCAGGCCCTAAATCCAATCATGATTATCCTTATAAGAGGAAGGGAGGATTCAGATTCACAGGAAGGCAGGACTATGGGACGATGTAGTGACACAGTGACAAGCCAAGGAGTGTCAAGTCTTGTCGGAGTCACCAGAGGCTGGAAGAGGCAAGGGGGGATTCTTCCCTAGAGGCTTCAGAGGGAGCACAGTCCTGCCAACACCAAGATTTCAGACTTCTGGAATAAATTTCTGGAGGTTCGGCATGGTGGCTCACATCTGTAATCCCAGCACTTTGGGAAGCTGTGGTGGAGGATTTCTTGAGCCCAGGGGTTTGACACCAGCCTGGACAACATAGTGAGATATCATCTCTATACAAAAATAAAAAAAAAATTCTCTTGTTTTAAGCGTCGTAGTTTGTGGTAACTTGTTATGGCAGCCCCAGGAAGTTAATATGCCTTTTCAGATCACTTAGGCTCTGCCCGCCTCCCCCAAGTGGCCCAGCACACACTTCAGAGGGGAAACCCAGGAAGTTCTCTGTTATCTCCCTTTTGAGACGCACACTTAGGGATTTGTTGGGCTTAAGACCCATCTATTTCCAGCCAATAGCTCATTTCCTCCCTTATTCTGCTGTTCAGTTCCTATCTCTGAGTGGATGTCCTTTAGTGAATCTATAAGAAACGTCATCCTGAAGATGTCACTAAGAGCACAGTTGTATTGTTTATATTAATTTAGGACATACTAAATGCCAGGTCTTTTCTTTTCATTTTTTTTTAAGTGAGAAAGCAGAATTTATTGACAGGACAGAAAAGCTCCCACAGTAGGAGGGGACCGAAGGGGTTGCCCCAGACCTTTTCATAATCTATACTAATAATTTATTCTTACACAAAATAGTTTTCAACCAATGTTCAGTGTCTGACCTGAACTTTAGGCCCTACCTCCCTGGTTGCTGGGAATGGGAGGAGATTGGCTGTTTTTAACCAATTCTAGCATTTCCTCCTGCCCCATTACACTCCAGAAAGTTCTACATGAATGCTATGGAACTCTCCAAATGTGACAGGACCCTGACACCATTTGCCTCCATGCAATCCCAACCCCCCCAGCCCCCCCCCCCCGCCTTGTCCCCCTTTTTAATTATGGAAGGCCTCGCCTCTGTGGGCTGTCAGAGGGGTTCTGCACATTTTATACCTGACAGGACCTCTCCCAGAAACCCCGGAGGGAAACACCGTTAAAGTGTTTTATGTTGGGGAATAGGTTGGTTTCTGTGCAATAAAAACCAAAGCCATTGAACAAGCAAGCTCCTGGGTAATTATGGGGACTGAGGAGATAGCTTCCATATGCCGGGTGGGTGCTCGGAGGCCGGAGCCTGCATCTGTTCCCTTTGTTCTGTCAGAGAACAGAGCCAGGAGGAGGTCTGACCTCCCGATAAACCCTAAACCAGAACCCTCTGTGAGCTTCGGGGAGGAGGGAGACTGGGGACGGCGGAGGGAGGTCAGAGGACAGCAACATCTAGTGGAGGGAAGGGTGGGTGGGGAAATGGTTGTAGGGGTACAGGGGCTGAGGCTGGGGCTGCCCCCTCCCTAATCAATAAACCCAGCTACCAGAGGAGATCAGAGAACCATTCATTAACGAGCTCGTTAAGTGATTGATAGGCTTAATTTTCCTGTCAAATGTGGACTTCCCTTGTAAACATGTCAATTGAGGAAAGTTCAAGCTTGTCACTTGGATTTATGGCTGGAATAACATGTAGGTGGAAAAGAGGGGCAGGTCCCCGGTGACTCAGGCTGGCAGCTCTGAAATGTGAAGGCCAGTGTCTCCAGGTGCCTGGGAGGCCCTCCTGTTTTCTTCCGACAGCTGAGATAACAATCTGCAGCCTGGCGTTCTCACTCTCTAGTCCTCAAAGGAATGGAGACATGGGATTCCATGCCCCCACCAGCCCCTCCCACCTGCAGGCAGCCATCCCTGGAGTTCTTCATCCATCCACCTGGAAATCTGGGGGACAGCCTGGTATCACAACCCAGCCACGCCATAGCTCTTGACAGGCTGATCTCCTTTTCCTCTCTTGTCCTGAAAGATCCAGAGTCAATGAAAACAGGAGCTGAAAGCACCCGTGTTGTGTGACATGAACAAGCCATCAGCTCCTCAGCGATCTGGAAAATGGCTGGTGGCACTTGGGGGACAGGTTGCAGGGGAGCTGTGCACAGGGCAAGCAGCCCACTCAGAGCTAGGCGGGTGGTGGAGGGCAGCTGCTGGCAGCAGCCTAATGGGTGGTCGGGGGGTCGGGGGACATTTCTATCAGGCTCCCTTTAATACTCCATGTTAAATTAGCCAAGCACAGCCACACTCCCTAGATGCATGAGAGACACAAGGCATGATACACATGAGCACTGGATAATTGAAAAGGAAGTCCCAAGTCCACAAGAACCCAAAAGCACTGGCCACAGGAGGGAGGCTTGCTAGGGTCTGGCCTGCGGTCTGTCTGCTTTACCAGGTACAGTGATGCCATTTGGACTTGAGATGTCCCGCCCTCTACAATATTAAAATGTAGTTGGTCTTATGCCCTGCACATTCCTCTCCAGCATGACTGTGGAGCCCCTGAGGGCCTGGGCCTGGCTCTCACATTTGTGCGGCCTGCAATGCCTGGTGAAGGGCCCAAACACAGGAGCTACTGCCCGCTGAGTGCGGATCATCTGGGCAGTGCTGGGCAGTGCACCCTTGCCAGGTTCAACTTTGAGATTACATTATCACTCACAGCCTTTGTTCGGTGGCATTAGGAGCTTTAACACTGGGACCCTCAGCATAGGGAGAGTTAGGGTGGGGGGATGTCTCAGGGGGCAGACTATCTCTGTGGAAGTCCTGCTCCAGCAGCACTTCCCAAATTGGTGTGTGTGTGTGTGTGTGTGTGTGTGTGTGTGTGTGTGTATGTTTGGAGGTCTGCCTAGCCAGGTTCTTGCAAAATCTAGGCCCTCCCTAGGTCTCCCAGCCTTTCCTACCATACTAAATCATGTAGCACATTGGAAATGTGCTGCACTTCAAAGTACAACTCTCTACAATGACATCAGACCTGTCAGACTCAAACCTAAGGCAAGGAATAAGGAGGAACATCTAACTACTCTGCTCCCTGGTTCCCCTTTGGGGTTCTATTTTTTTTTAAAAATTTTTCCAGAGCTGAAAATTTGGTTATTTATACATAGGCTTGCTTACACTTAATATTCTTGAAGTGGGACAGCAGCAATCATGATGATAAACAAAGGGAAAATAAATTTGTTCTTGTTTTTCTAAGATGCTGGTCTCACTCTGTTGCCCAGGTTGGAGTGTAGTAGCATGATCATAGCTCACTCACTGTATCCTCAAACTCCTGGGCTCAAGCAATCATCCTGCTTCAGCCGCCTGAGTAGCTGGGCTTACAGATGTGCCACCATGCTCAGCTAATTTTTAAAAAAAATTTTGTACAGATGAGGTCTCACTATGTTGCCCAGGTTGGTTTAGGACTCCTAGCCTCAAGTGATACTCCCACCTTCTCCTCCCAAGTAGTTGGGGCTACAAGCACGAGCTTAAGTGCTTACCATGCGCCAAGCACTCTGAGAGGTGCTCTACAAACTTCCCTTCTAATTCTACCACACGCCCCTACTTTCACCCAAGGCCACAGAGGTGGTCAATGATGAAGCCTGGTCTGAGGGCCACCATACTGCAGATAGGCAGGTGTTGTCGACCACTCTGCTGAGTTACTTCAGAGCAGTCCACATTAATTTTATGAAATTGCAACACGTTTGTTGTATCGGCCAGAAACATGTACGTTTGTTTTTATGGCAAGATCTCTGAGCACCTAGCGGCAGCAATTTTTTGAAATATTTTTAGGTTCGGACCCGCAGAGCATTTTTCTTCTTTATCTAAGTACCGCTGTATAATAGGGAGCTATATTATTACTATAATGTTCTCTTGAATTGAGCCCCTGGAAAGGCGCCAGGACCAAGTTTGGACACAAGCAAAAGCCCGGCTTAGAGTTGTGTGGGAGGACGGGAGGCTCTTCTGTCACAGAGGCTTCTCTTGGCAGAAGGCTGAACCTCACTTTCCTTTAATGCAATCAAGACCAATTGACCTAGACCTAGATGCCCTCCTCTATATGCTATTGCATTTCAGCCCGTGATGATTAATTATCATTATGAAAGTGACATCTATCACTTATTGAGCACCTACTAAGTGCCAGGGACAGCCCAAGCTACTTTGCATAGGCTCTTTTTTTTTTTTTGAGTTGGAGTCTGACTCTGTCGCCCAGGCTGGAGTGCAGTGGCATGCTCATGCCAACACCAGGGCTCCGGCGATCCTTCCACCTCAGCCTTCCAGTCGCTGGAACTACAAGCGCATGCTACCACGCCCGGCTAATTTTTGATTTATTGTAGAGACGAGGTCTTGCCAAGTTGCCCGGGCTGGTTTCGAACCTGCAGGCTCAGGCAATTCACTCGCCTCGGCCTCCCAAAGTGCTGGGATTACAGGCTGAGCCACCGAGCCTGGCCTTGCATAGGCTCTTTCACTAATTATCACACTAACTCCATTGAGTAGGGAATATTGCACTTTCTGTTTACAGGTAAGGACACTGAGGCTTAGAGAAGGCAATTAGCTTTCCTGAGGTCAGAAGGCGAAGGCCTGCTCAGCCCTAGAGCCTGTGCTAATTCTACCAAACTCAACTGCCCGCTCTTCTCAGGAATCCAGCTCCCCAGCTCCCAACTCCTTAATATCCCACCTCCCTAGTCCTTTTATCTGAGCCTCCTCTATAGAAGTACATTTCCAGAAGCAGCAACCAGTACCAAACACAGCCCCACTGCAGCCTTCTCCAGGTTGAAGTATCCTCTTGTTTTCTGATGTAGTATCTGTGGTCAGAAGAGACAAAGTATTCTTTGCACTGGGGTAGGACAGGAGAGATCCTTGCCAGTATCTTGCCTGTGTGCCTGTGTGTCACATGTTGGTGTGTGTGGAGTGTCTGTGGAAGGCTTTTCCCAGTAACTGGAGGGATTCTCTCTATCCCAAGTCGCCTAGCGGGGGAAACAGATGTCTCATTCACAGGTCCCCTCAACCTGCAGGAAGAGCAGGAGGCTTTCGGACTCCGCAGACACCAAGACTCCGGTCTGCACCTCCTTGGAACACCTGGCACTGTTCTTGATGTCTGGTTGCAGCTCATTCTTGGGTACCAGCTTCCACTCCCCCAGGACCTTTTCTTTTCCAGAAACCCCCAAGATCTTTCATTTCTGAGAAATGAGCAAGAAAGTGTGCCCTGTGTTTAGTAAAATATATCTTTCAGCCTGCTCAGCCAGCTGTGTCCTTGAACCCAGGCGCATTTCCATGGTAAGGAAGACTTTGATCAACTGCCCCATTCCAAAGAGACAGGGAGGTTCTTTAGCTTGCGCAAAGCACAATCCCTGTCTGTGCTGCAAAGTCCCAGGCTCCACGAGCTGGCACTAGCCCCTGGGAACCAGCAAGTGAGATGAATTAGGAGCCTGGAGCAAAATATTTGGTTTCATGCAATTTAGTTTCTTTCTACTACTTGCTTAAAATTCTGTGGAACAATTAAATTTTTAAAGTGTCCTATGGGTGCCTTGGGCTCCCTTTTCCTTCAAGTTTATTGATTGTATTTGATATCACTCATGAGAGCAAGGGCTTTTTTTTTTTTTTAACATTTAATAAGACCATTTGGTTGGAACCTAGGAAAAGGCCACAAACTGAGAAAGCACCTGAATTGTGACAATAGGCACACGCAGGTTGTCTTTGCATTCAGAGCACTTGCTGGGCCCCATGTAGAAATAGTTAAGAAGGAAGGCTTGGCACGTCCGTCCTTGAATAGTATAGAGTATCATTGGGGGTAAAACAGAGAAGACCCCAAACAGAAAAAACTTGAGGACCCTTTGAGGAAACTGATGAACAAAAACCAAATGGCTATAAGGAACCACTCCCTCCCTCTACTCAAGCAGGGTTATTGAGGGCTGATTTATTATACAAGCATGTTGGCAGCATGCTCTGAGTTTGACTTGCAACTTTCTGTACTAGATAATCAAACAGAGTGTCTTGATTCCAGACATCTCAGGAATAAAGGAGTCATTGAGGTAGAAAAACACTATAAGCAAGTATTTATTTCATTTTTCTGGCCACTTCTTGGCAAATGATTCACTCATTCTTCTTCTGGAGAGTTGGCTTCTAGAAGCCTGAGCTGAAGAAGGCCTGAATTAACTCACAGCCTCAGCATGGCTGATTAAGCTGGGACTGCTGCTTGAGCTGCCATTTTTTTTTAGCCAGGTTAAAAGGCATTTTAGAATAATAAAGTCTAAGAGCTACCTCCTGTCTATCCAGGAAGATGGGCTACCATTCCACTCTTTTTCAGCATGGAGGTGTCATGAGAGGCTTAAAACACATAACCCCATGCAAAGATGGAAATGAATATTTTTCAGCAAAAGGGGAAGCAGAAGGGGCGAGGAGGAGGTAGAGGAAGGAGTGCCTATTATACTGTGCTTTGATGGCCTTATATTTTCAAGCCCTGGGAAAGAAGAATGGGAACTGCAGTGCTCAATATAGAGCTGCGATCTGCGGTTGAGGGAATGCGGCACATCTGCCTTTTATAGGTTTGGAATGAAAAATGTTTTTAATTAAGGAGTAGAATTGGGGCTTTTAGTCTTGCTACATGCTATGTACCTGTCAGATCTGCTGGATGGGAATTTACTTCTGACCTCTCACCCCCACCTCCTTTAACCAAAGGACCCCTGGGAGAACGTAGAGGAACCATGAACACCTGAGAAAAATCGGAATTGCTGCTTTCAAGGTACTTATTGTACAGAATGCACCCCAACGCAGAAGACCCTTCCGCCCTCCCCAGCATGGGTGAATGCAACAAGCTTCCCACTGCTTGGCTCGGAGTGGGCAAGAGGGGTGGGTCGATTACATTGTTGGCTGTGTGCTGACACTGTGAGCCAGGAAGGCTTAGAGGCCCAACAAAGCAAGTGGAAAAACAGAAGAAATAGGGCGATAATAAAAACTTAGATACAAAGAAAGTTATACGGTAAAACAAAACCAGAAAGGGAACGCTTTGTTGAAATAGTCCCACTTAAAACCAAAGAAGATCCCTTTTACCATCTTCCTTACCTCCAAAAAACCCTCTATTAAGGGAAAGAAACACATTCTGTTCAGGGGACAGCACTCTGTCTATGATACCATGAGGCTGTGAGGCTCAGCAGCATCTTTGTGGGATTTCAGGAGCCAGAAAAAATAAAAGGAGCTACAGTAAGAAACTGCTGTTCTTTCCTGATCATTGTGAGAGGGCCACCTGAACTTAGTTTCTGGGCTTTCCCCCTTCTTTCTTTTTTTTTTCCAAATGCCTCTCAGCTATAAGGTGCTTCCATGAGAGATGTGAGTCCTTTCCTACATACTAGAAAGAAGCTTCTGGGAGTGAAGTCAAGAACTAGCAATCTCTTCGGATGGTTTGAGGTAAGCCACAGAGCAGAAGAAAGGCCTAACAAGATCTCCACGCGGCCCAGGCCCTGCCATTCTATGCATTTCTGTGCATTCTCTTTGGTTGGTTCATCCTCCTTCCTTTTTTTGTCTTGTAAGTTCTGTTTCCACCCTGGAGATCCAGTGACACTCGTGTTAATTCTTTTCTGGGCCTTCAGTATTCTCCTCCCTCACCCCCGACCCCCGATAATAGGTTACTAAAACTTTAAAAAAGTTTTTTGCTATGACATTCAACATACTCATGCTGACATGAACTGCCCTCCCAATTTTGTAATAAAATTTTTGAGTAGGTTCATCCAAGCTAAAGCATCCTCCTCCCTCTCTCTCTCTCTTCCATGTTTCTGCTTTGCTCGTTCCTCAAACAAGCACTTAGCCCACATATTGACACAGTAGCTCTAGGTGCAGTTCAGATGTCCCCTCCTTGGTGACATGTCCCCTCTCATTAGCAGAAACAATGGCTCCTCTGCTGTTCTTCCCAGTGCACACACCTTTACTGAACACATTACATTTCACTGGTTTCATTTCAGTTTTCAGACTTATTGTATTTCTTTTATGGATATGTATAGAAAACTATAGACTGATTTTTATCATACTTGGTCTCAGGCTTTGCATTACAGTCAACAGTAATGATTGCTAATGTTTGTTGGACCCTTACCATGAGAATGTAGAACATAGAGGAACCATGAACACCTGAGAAAAATTTGAATTGCTGCTTCCGGGGTCCCATACTCATCATGCAGAATGAACCCCAATGCAGAAGACCCTTCCGCCCTCTCCAGCATGGGTGAATGCAACAGCATTCTTCAGGCACTCTTCAACACCACATATATTAACTTATTTACTTGACACAATGGATATAAATGCTGCTTAAATATGAGTCATAATTAATACTACTGTCTTGCATGGCTAAAAATAAAAACTTCATAATATCCTATAAACATGTGGATAGTAATGCAATCGGGAAATTGAGTAGAAGATACAGAACTATTGTGATTTAGTGAGAGTATTTATCTAATCCACACAATCATAAATTCAGTTTGATGACTTAAAAAAATGAACTCATAAGCATTATAACTTGGGGACAATGGCACCCAATTTCACCATTGTGGTGTCAAAGTCTTGGCAGGAGTCTCAGAGGAAAAGAAAGGAGAGAAGGTTCTATATTTAGCCTCAACCAGATTCTATGCCTCTGGTACTGGGGAGCTGCAGAGACTCCTGCTGTTTCATCTGGCCTCCAGGATGAATGTGAGTTTACATGTCTAAAGGGACACAACCGAGCTTTTCCCTCACTGAGCTTCTGGGAGAGATGTTTAATTTGCCCCTTGCCATTATTTACAGGGAATGATTCTTGCTATTAGGTTGAGACATGGAGGTTGGAGGATTCATAGATTTAAGGAGGTTTTGATAACTCACTTTCTGTTCTTGCATCAAATTAATTTTTGGAGATGAGGAGAAAATGGAAGGTCGCTTTAGTGCTTCACACAGAGCAGGACCTTAACATGTGTTTGTCTAGTGAATCAGCAGATTTTATTCTGGCCTACCCTGACACTTTGATAGCAATTTGCTATCTTATTATGTTAGGTTCACACCCTATTAGTATTTATTTTAGTTAATATAATGCAATTAGAGTGTAATCACATCTGTAGCTTTCAGATCATGTCAGAAAAATAAAAGTTATTGAAATAACCAGTGCTAATGCAAAGTGATAGAAAATAGCTAATGTGATAAAATGCTTGGATTGAGTTAGATGTAAAAAGAAAGTTGGGGAGGAGGAGTGGGTGAATCAGGTCACTGACTTCTCCTGAGGCTCTTATTTCAGTGGTCACGGACTCAGGGGTGCCTTGTGTCTGCATTCTTTTCCTGATGAGGGATCCTTTTCCTATTTCTTGAGATGAAGTTCCCCATTTGGGTCTGTCCAAAAAGATGATCTTGAGGTTGGAAAAGATGGAGACCAAGATCTAATTCCAGCTCATCTCTAAGTGGCTGTGTGACTTAGGCAAGCTCTTAAGCTCTCTGGACCTTTAGGCCTCACTTGTACAACAAAGAGGGTGGCTTAGATGACTGCAAACTCCCTTGGCTTATATTTAATGATACTATGACTCCTCAGAGGCTAAGCTAAGCATTGAGGCATAGCCCCTAATTGTCTTTTTTCTACCTGAAGCAAACTCAAAAGCAGCTAAGCACTACAGCACCACGCAAATTGGTGGGTTCCATTCAGTGTCTGCAGCCCCATCCTACAAGGTCTCAGAGGACTGGGTGGTCAGGTACAGGCATGAATTTGCTCTAGAGTGTACGAAACCTTTACAAGGCCTAAGTTCATCATACTTCTCATGTTTCAGCCCTTTACACAGCCTCTTTCTTGGCTGACCCTACTTTTCCCTACCTGTCAAGAAGGTGGGTCTGGAAATGAAGTCATGTGAAGAAGGAGTCATCTCCTTGAAGAGACCTTCAGATACTGTTCCCTGACTGTGATCTTGCTTGGGAGGCCAGAAGCCATTGGGTATCTGCTGTGTTCCCTGTTCCCTCAGACTGCAGGCCCTGGTTCGACTGTCTGATTCCTTGGCGTCTCTGAGCATCACCATGAGAAGCTCATTGTTTGGGGTTTGCTAGGTGTGATGCTGGTGGTGCAACTCTGAGGAAATAATTAACAATTATTTCTGAGGAGAAGCTTCCAGCCAGAGCCGCACCTTGTGGTGGCACATACATCTCCTAAAGAATTGTTATTTAAGCAATAATCCTTGAGAAATTGGTCGTTACCCACATTAAACGACTCAGCCCATTGCCAAGGATGGTTAACGCTCTAATAAACTGGTCATTAACTGCAGTAACAATGAATTTCGAGGGGATTATTGCTATTATAAACCTTAATCAATGGTTTATAACAGCAATAATGTGGTCCTTTCTCTTAATGGTAAGTAGGGCAGCTTGCACCACCGCCTTGAAAATGTTTTTGTGGTGGCGGGTATCTGAGGGGAGGCTTGGGAAGTGCTCCCCACTCTTCAGGAACAAACCAGGGAAGGCGAAGGACACGGCTGGAGCTCTTGATGCCCTGTGCTGTGCTCTGTTCTCCAGGGATCAGACATGGAGTCAGGAGCAGGGGATTCTTCTTCAACCCACAGGGTCCTTGTCCATAACAGACTCAGGGAGGTGTGGGCCTTTGGGACTCTCGGGCAAGCTTGGCCAGCATGAAAATTCGGACTGAAGGCAGCACTCAGTGTGGGTGTCCTTTTGAGCAATAAAGAAGAGGGAATGAGCACTTCCCTGGTGGGGTAGAGGTACCAGGATTATAGAACGGACACCGGACTGGAAGTCTACTCAAGCTCAATTGTGTCACTACCTTGTTATGTGATACCCAATAAATGGCATCGCCTCCACGAATCTCTGAAAAGAGGGCTGGGAATAAATGACTTCCCAAGTTCCTTTCGAATGTAATACTCCGTGGTTCTCTTAATGATATTGACATATATGCTTGTATACCATTATGGAGCGGTGATGATAATATGTTATATAATTCACTGCATTGTTCTTAGTTGTTTACTATATTAACGCAATGAATCTTTGCAACAACCCTACTTCTGCTGTAGAGGACCCTGAAGCAGGAGAGATTGGGAAACTTGGCTGAATTACAGGGCTAATTCAAGGTAGAGATGGAACTTGAACACAAACATTCTGCAATCTCTCTAGGAGTCATTCTTCATTATTTAATTTAATCCTCACCTCCTTTGAAGTAGGCAGATTGGGACTATCATATTGGTTTTAGAAATGAGGAAACTAGAGTTCCAAGAAATGAAGGAAATTGCTCAAGTTCAGATCTGAGTCCTGCCTAGGCAGGCTTTCTGTCTCTACCTGTGTCTGTGCCCAGAAGCTTCCAGACTCAGGAGCTTCTCTCTCCAATGAAGCAGGCTGGCTGTATCCTGAGGCCAGGCTCCTCCTGACTGAGACTTTCTCCTCCAACAAAAGGATAGGAAAAGTTCATACCTTGAAGCACACTCCCAGAGATAGGAGGTCTGAGCTTTTATCCAGCTTGGCATTGCTTAGGATGTGTGGGAGTATCCACTTTGCAGTTATCTTTGGGGGCTAGGGCATTTAGGTATCCTATTTTAATTTTCTTTATTATGGAAAATTTAAAACCTACACAGAAGGATAGTGTAATGAGCTCCCATATACAAATAACCAGCTTTAGCTGAATCAACCCATAGCCTGGCTTGTTTCATCCAACCATCCCCCATCCCTTCCAGTCTTGGATTATTTTGTAATAAACCACGGCTGTCATACCATTTCATCTGTTATCACTTCAGCAGGCATCTCTAAAAGTTAAAATAATTGCAATGCCACCATCAGACCTTGAAAAATTTACAATAATTCCTTCATATCATCAAATATCCAGACATATTTCACATTTCTCAATTTGATCATGAATGTGTTTGGATTTTCTTTTTGCTCCAGCTCTTCGGGGGCTCTGTGACCAAAGACAAATCCCTTCTTGGGGTGGTTCCCTTTTATTCATCGGCAGAATGGGATGTGCAGTCAATGCCCCTTCTCTTCCATCCCTGGCTGGTAGAAGGGAGGTTCCTGGAGCACTGGAAGGCCTGTGAATGACAACGTAGTCAAAAGCCACATTGTCATGCCCAGGAGTCCTCTGCACATCACTGGGAGGAAACTTCCAGAGGTTACCACTACAGTGCACCCTCTTGGGTTTGACTTTCTTTCTGTGTGGTTCTCTCCAGAGAGCAGATGTGCTTTGGTAAACAGAGGAAAAGAGAGAGTAGTCCTTCACACGAGCCCTGCCTCCCCGCCAGGCAGCCAATCTGCAGAGTGGAGAGGTGTCCTTGGTGGCTTCCCTCAGAACAGGACAGGGAGCAGCTGCTGGCTATATTTCTACCATCGGTGACCAAAGCTGGCCTTGGGGTAATCTTGCTGTATTGAATGGAAAGGCTCAGTTCTTTTCTTAACCTTGGCTGGATGGGTGATAATCCCAGTTCTGCCACCGCCCCAGGGGCCTCCACTTCTTCAGGAGCAGAGTGAGAGCACTGGGCTGGATGTGCTCTGGAAGGGTGTAACAAGAAACACCAGGGGCTTTTTCAAATGTCATTTTTTTCTTCGGGAATTTATGTATGTTTGGGAGTCAAGCCCTTCTCCTGTGTCTTCCCTCCCCACCTCCCTCCCACCCCATTTGAGAGTTTGGGTGCTAAAGGATGTCCCAGTTCTCCTGTTGTGTTAGTATCCCATGAACCCAACTGACCAACGCATTTTTTGCCCTGCAGTACTAAGAGGGACATGTCTGCTGGGAGAACTTCAGCCCATGATTCCTGGGGCAGGGGTTGCCCTAAATGGCCTTTGAAGGGGCTTGTTCTTCGAGGTTCTTTTTTTTTAAGCTTCACGATCTTTTTGCAAGATATGTTTAACAAGTGCTTGTGTCTTGGGAGTGTTTTAAGGGGATTATTCATAAACATAATGGAATCGGGCATTGAAATAGGGAAGCTTTAACAATAGGAAAAACCACCAAATGCCTGTTTGCCTGTTCTCTTCTGGGCTCCCAGTTGGGCTGTGGGCCAGGAAAACCCGCCTAGTTTCCTTATAAGTTTCTCACCTGCCACCTAGCCTGACTCTCATCAAGAGGCTGATGCATCTGGGGTGTTGCCACAGGTAGCTCTGCTGGGTGATTCAGCCTCAGTGCCCAGCTGCCAGTGGGTGGGTGTCTCTAGGGGTCTGTAGGTTCAAAACAAGGTCCTTCTTCCTTCAGGTGAAAAACTTTGTGGGGTTTACTCAAGGTATGTTTCTAGACCCTCCACCCGTGGCTAACTCTTTTTCCCAGCCCCTGAGCCATCTCTGGTGGGGGTCAATCTTGCCAGGAGTTTCCCCCAGGTTGTCACCTGGCCTTCTTTGCCCCTCTGTTCCCAGCCTGGGTGGAGAGGAGGCCAGAGGCGAAGGGTGGGGGCATAAAAAGACTGATCCGGAATAAACTGAAAAGTTTACTCTGTGCAGCACTGAAATAAAAAAGCTCATTCAGAAAGTTAATGATTTATTTTATAGTTTCATTATCAGGGTCACATTACTCAATAGCATTTCAAACATGTCATTTGTACAAACTATGGTAATTAAAATTTATAACATACTTCATCAGCAGCATATGAATCTTTTAGCCGGCACTCTGCTGTCATATAAACAGTGTAATTTCAGCTGCAATTCACCCTTTATTGGCTCTCATTTGTGATTTAACAGCCATCAATGACTGTGCTATAAAGAATAAATTAACCATCCGTAAACCTTACGATGACAGGGACAGTCAAATAGACTTAAACGCCTTCCACCCAGCTCTCACAGCCGACCCAGAACAGGTGAAGGCCAGGTATGTGCCAGGGCCCCACTTAAAGGACTTCCTGGTTCCTGTCGGACCCAAGGTCCCTCTAGCTGCCACTAGCAGGAGCGTTGGCTTCTCTGCTCTTACAGTGGGGAAGTGGAGGAAGAGGGCCCCTTCCCAGGCCCACTTGAAGTCTGTGCCCAAGACTGTTCCTTAAATTTTATCTACCAGTAATTGTCAACTGAGGGCATTTATAAATGCATGAGGGCACCTTTCTTGATCCAAGGACTGGATAGAACTACTGACCTAGGCCAGGCTCGGTGGCTCAGCCTATAATCTCAGCACTTTGGGAGGCTGAGGTGAGTGGATTGCCTGAGCCTGCGAGTTCGAGACCAGCCCGGGCAACTTGGCGAGACCTCGTTTCTGCAATAAATCAAAAATTAGCCACGCAAAGTAGTGCGTGCCTGTAGTTCCAGCTACTTGGAAGGTTGAGGCGGAAGGATTGCAGGAGCCCAGCCGGTCGAGGCTGCGGTGGCCGTGAGCATGCCACTGCACTCCAGCCTGGGTGACAGAGTGAGACTCCAATTAAAAAAAAAAGAAGAAGAACTACTGACCTATGGTAGCTAGGACCAGAGATGCTCATCATCCTGCAGTGAACAGGATTTGTCCTCCCCTGATGCCTCTAGTGCCCCTCTGAGAAACACTGACAGTCCCACCTTCTCATCCTGAAGTAAGCAGAGACCCAGAGAGGAGGAAGGCCTTGCAGGGTCTGTGCTTGCTCTTACAGCACAGCCGGAATGAACCCAGAATGAGCAGTGTGAGGGCGTCCATGCCTAGGGCCGTTCTGGCCAACTCTTGGGAGGGATAGCACTGCCCGGGAACACTGCCTCTCTGAGGCCACGCTTGTGGGTGCTTCCTCAGAGAGAGTGGTCAGGGTGGTCTGGCCTGGCCCCACGGCTGACACTGTACACAGCTCATAAATGAAGTGGATTGGATTTGTTACTGAGACATCTCCAAGGAGCCTGGGTCATGCAGGCCAATAAAATTGGCCTCATAAATTCATCCTGACACGCAGGATTACTCCAGCCTGCTGAGGTCACCTTCCTGCCCTGATTTATTGCCAGCCTATGGGTTAATAATACTGTTTACGGAGTGTTCCTTTCTTGTTCCTCCACTTCCCCTCCCCTTCTTGAGCAGATACTGATCAAAGCGTCCCTCTGGAAGGGTGTGGTGGACAGAATAGAGGAGGGGGGAATATGTGGGTTGGGTATTTAATGCTGTGTTCTTTTAAAGCAAGACTTTATTTTTTTCCTTCTTTCTGAGAAGGTATCTGCAGACCAGTTCCCCACGTGGAGTTTTAGTGAACAGGGGGGCTGGGGGTGGATGATCACTCTCTCATCATCATTTGCATGCTTGTGAAGTTAGATAAGAAGTGACTTTTCTGCTTTTCTGTCACACTCGTTAGACCATGCTTGTCAATGGTTGGTCTCTGCTTAGAAATTGTATCCAATTTCCCTGTCTGTATGGAAGAGATGGTTGAGATAGTTTGCCTGTGCTTTCTCTTTTAAAGACCAGAGGGTGTAGGTGTTGCAATATGGAAAAAGACTCACCCACATTTTTAAAATTTAAATTTAAATTTTAGAGTTGTGAGATAAATGTGAGGATTTTCCACATAAGTAAACTGATCCCTTTCTCCTCCTGGCAGTGGACATGGTGCCCAATGGGTGGTTGTGTGCCCTTTTTTCCCCTTCCGCCCCTCCCCCCACTAATAGTGCCCACCTTTGTGCTTCTGTACTCAGTGTTGAGGGCCCATTTATGCATGAGAACATGCAGTATTCAGTTTCTTGTTTCTGTGATAGTTGACTTAGAATATGGCCTCCAGCTGTATTCATATTGCTGCAAAGGACATGATTTTATTCTTCTTTATGACTGCATAGTATTCCATTGTCACATACATTTTAAAGTCCCTCCCAAATCTGGATTCTCTGAGCCCATTTGGAAGCTTCCAAATGTTACATCCTGAGCTCACTTGCTGTGGCTTGAAAGATCCAAAAATGTAAAAGTTAGACTAAGATGGTTATTAAACCATTTTTCTCCCTTCAACAAGTGGGTTGGACAATGGAACGAGCCTTGGGGCTTTGGGGCTCTCCCAGCTTTCCGTGGCAGTGCTTGGTGGTTAAACTTTTAGAGATAAACTTTTCTGTGATGTATGTTCAAGATCAGGTGCTCAATCGCTGTACAATAAATAAACAAATGAAATTGGAGACCCTGGAGCATCATGATGTCTGGGTTTTCACTCTGGGGAAAGGCAACTGGTGCTTTTTTTTTTTTTGAGGTGGAGTTTCACTGTCGCCCAGACTGGAGTGCAGTGGCCGCTTCCGGCCACAGCAGCCTTGACCTGCTGGGCTCCAGCGAAGCTTCTGTCTCAGCCTTCCAAGTAGCTGGAACTACAGGCGCGAGCTACCACGCCCGGCTAATTTTTGATTTATTGTAGAGACGAAGTCTCGCCAAGTTGCCTGGGTGGATCTTGAACCCGCAGTCTCGGGCAATCCACTCGCCTCGGCCTCCCAAAGTGCTGGGATTACAGGCTGAGCTACCGAGCCCGGCTGGCAACGGGTGCTTTTAATAGGAGTGCTTCAAGGATGACTTAAATCTGGGCTAAATGTCTCCCAAACTTTGGAAGCCTGTGTGCATTCAGGGGCAGGGTTCTAGGTGGGACATATTTTTAAATTAGTCAGCACTTGCTGAGAAATTTCTCAATTGCTGGAGTTTCAGAGCACCAGGAGCTAGACAGTCCCTTCCCTCTAGATGCTTCTAGTTCACTGAAGAATCAGAATGAATGACTATTTAGCTGATTTTGACATAGAGACACAAATAACTCTAGTAAAATGAGGGAGGATGATAGTAAGCGCAATTGAGGTTAATCCTGGAAGTGGTTTGGGGGCTGCATATTCATTTATTCAATCATCAAACACTTTTGAAGCCCTGCCTCTTACTAGGCCCTGGCTTCTCGCTGTTTGAAAACTTTTCTTGGCTGGTGCTTTGGGCCATTTGCAGTGCAAGTCATAACCCTTTTCCATTCAAGTGACCTTTCTCTGCTCCCTTTCTCCAATCTCTCCCCCACCCTGGGCTCTCATCCAGCCTTGATGATGTGCCCTGAGAGAGCATTCAGAAGACAAAGTTGCAATAGAGAGCCTGGGCCTGCTTCCATCACTTGAAGGCCAAGGAGGTCTGAGTCGTGAATCCCCACAGCTGTGTAAGGGATGCTGCTATTATTGACCAAAATTGGCCCTGCAGGGAGCACAGTCCTGTCTTGCCATGGCTGGAGACACTGCTTCTCTGCTTCCCTATGGTCTTTGGCTGTCAGGTGGGGATAGGGCATTGCGTAGCTGTTACATGAGGCTCTGCCAGCCCCAGAGGAGGGAGGAAGGAGAGGAAATGGGGAGCCTGGGACTTTGCCATATTGAGAGTGGCTGGGATAGGCAGTGGCTTTGGGGGTACCAGAGAACACCAGAGATCCTATGAAGTCCAGTTGTTCCCAGCCTTCTCTCCAGCTCTTAACAGTGAGGCTACCCCAGTGTGCAAGAGGACACACTGAGAACCAGGGGTACGGTGGGTGCTTTTCCTGTGCTGCCTGTATCCTGGTCTCAGCACCACTGAGAGGCAGGCCTTTTTAATCTCCATTTTTCCCAGGGAAATGAAAAGAGAAGCTAAGCATGGGTGCGTCATGGCCACATAGCTAGTAAGTGATTTGGACCCAGGCCTGTCCAACCCTAAAGCCCATGCTTTTCAGAGTCATACAGGCAACTTCTCAGCCTCTCTAAGGAATTTGACACTATGACAGAAAAAGACCTGGCCAGCGGCAGGGTTGGTCTTGGACCTGGTGTTCTGCCATGTCACTTTGCTCTTCCCACTTGACATGCAGGAAGTCTATTCAAAATAAGTGCTTGCCCTCCCCAAAGAATCCACTCATGCTGCTGGATAGAAAGTTCTGGGGAATTTGAGGGCAAATACCACCCCTGCGAAAATCTATTTGTCTGTCTATCTATCTGTCTCTCTTTATTCATCCATCTATCAATTATCTATCTATTTATCTATCTATCATCTTCATTATCATCTATCGTCTATTATCATCTATCTATCGTCATCTGTCGTCTTCTATTTATCTATTATCTATCATCTATCTTACTATATTCATCCATTTATCATCTATCTTCATCATTATCATTTTTTTGTTTATCTGTCATCATCATCTATGTATCTATCTTCATTATCTATCATCTGTCATCATCTCTATCTACCTACTTACCTACCTATCATCTATCTATCTATCTATCTATCTATCTATCTATCATCTATCTGTCTTTGGATAGGAAACACAAAGCTGGTTATGGTCCCTGGGGTTAGGGGACGTGAAACTACTTTAGTGCCTCAGTGGCTCTATTCCTCCCCAAAGCTTTATCAGATGGGCCACTGACAGTTGATAACTTTCATGGTTGGGCCTCTTACCACCAGCCACGTTTGCCTCTTCCTGTGTTTGCCCAAACAGCACCAGTTTTGCTTTTGTAACTGTTGGCCCATCGCAATCTCTACATCAGAAAGGGCTGGGAGGGGAGTGGGGGAAGGGTCTTTATGAAACAAAACAAAACACAAAAATAAGATACAGGGAATGGTTGTCAGGGACAGCTCTCTGGGTCAGAGGAGTTATCCTCCTCAGGTGAGTTGGGGGACAACCATTTGCTGTGTTGGACTCAGCAGGGCAACGGAGAGGTGGCTGGCAAGTGGGCAAGCCATGTGTCCCTTGCACCAAAGACACTTGCACATCAGATGTGATAAATATCTGCCCTCTTTGGCACATTCTCCTAGAGGTGGTGAGTAACTTATGGTGACCGGACAGTTGTGCATTGAGAGGATCAGGAGCCACACATTTCCGTTCCAGATCTTGTTCTGCCTCTTGCCACTTTCTGTGTGACCCTAAGTCTTGCCCACATTTTTACCTCTCAATTTCTTGATTTGTCAATAGAGGGGTGAATTTAATGATTGAGCCATGACTCTGAAAACAAAACATTATCCTGATACAGAAGGAAGGCATTGCTCTTTTTGGAGACGGGAAGCCCATCACTCTTAGTGTGACACTGAGACATCATTAAAGGTAGGCATCAAGTGTTTGTGCTTTTTATGTCATGTTATGGGCTGAATTGTATCCCCACCCTTTGGCCTCCCATTCCTATATTGAAGCTCTAACCTCCAGCACTTCAGCATGTGACTGTTTGGAGATGGGGCCTTTAAAGAGGTGAAGTTAAAATAAGGCTGTTTGAGTGGGCCCTAATCCAATATGACTGATGTCCTTATAAGAAGAGATTAGGACACAGATGGACGCAGAGGGAAGGAAGGTCGTGTGAAGACATGGGGAAGATGGCCTCTCGAGCCAAAGAGAGAGGCTTCAGAAGAAACCATTCCCGCTGACACCTTTATCTTGGACTTCCAGCCTCCAGAACTGTGAGACAATAGTTTCTGTTGTTCAAGACCCCTAGTCTGTGGTCCTTTATTATGGCAGCTCCAGCAAGCTAATACACATGGAAAAATGACTTACTATTCATTTTGTTTAGAGATACTTTGGGAAATCTCAGGAAACCCTTGAGAGGACAGGGGTCTGCTGAAGGAACTGTCTGGCCAGGATGTGGTCACAGTCTAGGACTGAAGCGTAAATGGGATTTTGGGAACAAATGGGTCCAAGTGTGCCGGTTTTGTCTAAGGTTTCTAGGTACAGAGAAAGGAATTCTTATTTATGCTCCTTTCTTTAATCCTCCCATTAACCCTGTGAAGTAGGGATTAAAGTTTTCATTTATTGATGAGGAAGCAGAAGCCCAGGGGGTTAAGCAACTTGACCCAGGCCACACTGCCAATTTCAGCAGAGCCAGCAGTTCTGGTTGTTGATTTGCTCAAACATACTTCCTTGGGACCAGCCCAGTAAACATAGCTTGAGGTTTGAGCCCAGCTGCAAAGGTGACCCTGCTGGAAGAGCAATTTGGAAAAAAAAAATAAGAAAGGCGATGCACAAGGAAGAATTTCAAAGCCTTTCTCTAATCAGGACAAATGGCTGCGAGCCTGAGGTTTGCAGAGATAGCCTGCCACATCTCGGAAGGCAGCTCTTGCCACAAGCCAATGCCTCGCTGGCTCGAAAATTTATGCTGGAATTTAGACAGAGAACACAAATCATCGTAATCTCCCGATGAAAGATCACTGTCTCTGCAAATGCATTACCTGCTTGGAAAGCGACATGTTAAAAAATACTGGTAATATATGGGCACAGGGAGAGCGATTTCCATGCCTGGGCTCCTCCAGCTAAAATACGCACACCTGCACAAGAGGCGGCAGATGACAAAGTAAGTCACCAGGGTCCAGGAGCAGCTTCTGTGTCAGGCTGTGACTCTGACACTCCAAACAAAAGATGGTACAAGCCTGTCTAGGCGCCCCCGCCCCCTCCTCAGCACAGGCGTCTTGGATGGAGGAAGCCTGAGCTGGGGGCATCTGATCCATCCTTTTCACCCCAGGATCAGAATGCACTTGGCCTTACACCAGGAGGGAGAGTGATGGGGGAGGAATTGGACTGACTGACTGGGAACTTAACGCTTGGGGAAGTGGAGGCTCAAAGTAGGAGGTAGAGACACCATCCGGGATCTTTTCTCCCTCCCACTACCCCATCAGCAGCCTCTGCAGGCCTCTGTCACCTGGAGATAGGATACACAGAAAGCCCTGAGCACATGAGCACGTGGGGGCACAGACCTCTCTGACTGTTCCGGCTCCCCGCCTCTCTCTCCACCTTTCTCTTTCCTCAGCGGCTCCTGATATGATGAGGTGGGGGAGAGCGTGGGCTTGGAGCCACACCGACCTGCTTCTTGTGATTATAACTCCAGCTCAGGACTAATTGGCAGCGTGACCTTGGGCAAGTTCCTTTTCTCTCTGAGCCCCAGCCTCGTTCCAGGCGGCACGGCGCCTCCCTTTCCCTGCCCAGCTGCCCGGTGTGGCTCAAGGTTGCGTCTTGGTCTTCTCCGGGCTGCTCTCTCCTGCTGCAGTGTGCTGCCGGTGCCAAGGCTGGTTTCCGACATGCCTCCGCTCGGGAGAAAAGCCATTCGGAGTCTAATGAGCCTGCAGAACAGGTGCATCCCTCTTGCTGTAACGATTACGGGATAAACAAAGCAAAAAGAAGCAAACCCAAGTACATTGTCCTAAAGGGGGACATAATGCTTCAAAATGGCCAGAATGTTTACCGACCTGATGAAAGGGAAACAGCAAAGACGCACTGAGACTCACTCTCCCCTATGGTGTTGGGAGAGTTAACCTCTGCGGACCCAGAAGCAGCTCCTGGGGCCAGTGTCTGTCATCCAGAGGGGTGTCCTGATGGAAAGGAACTCAAGAACATCTTCTCTGCCATTTGTCCTCTTTCTTGATGGAAGTCAAGAAGAACCCAAGAAACACTGTGCAGAGCCCAGCTTGGAAGCTTCTGTGTTTACAACCATATTCATGACTTATTGGAAGGCAGAGGGAAGGTAGCTGTCAGAGGATGCCCTTGGGGGGTCTCCAAGGGGCCTGTTTGGAGGACTCTCCAGGTATGCACCTATAGTGAAGGTGTGAATCCAGGGCACTTGGTTCATGTCTAGTGGAATGGCCAGGGCTTTCCAAACACATTAGAAAGGTGCAACAGGTGAGGGGGGCATCTGCCCCTCCCCCTTTCTTGAGCCACTTCCCATTCACTGTCCTTCTCCAAAAATGAATTTTGGCACCATAAAACCAAATGCCTTTTGTGCGATGGCCTTGTTTTCATGTGTTAATAAGATACAGAATCCTAGTTTCCCTATAAGCTGGTGACTGGGTGGCAGAGTCATTGCTACCAACCCTCTGGTGTGTCTTTCAGATATGGTCCCTTTTCATCTTAATTCTTTCTCCCATGGAATGAAAAATGCATCAAACAGGCACGTGGATGCTGAATTACGTCCTTGGGCCTGGTAGTGCTTACAGGAAATGGGGAAGATGGAAGGAAGCAAGGAGTGAATACAGATGAATGAAGGTTGGAGGGAAGAGGGAAGGGTTTGCATTTGGAGCAGATGCGAGAAAACACACATGTAAATGTGGCCTTTATTCACTCATCTAAAAGTATTTATTGAGGATCTATTATATGGCAGACACGGTTGACAAACTGTAGGCAAGAAATGAATGCATCCTCTTTCTTATGGAGGGTATATTAAGGAATCACAATAATACATGCGAAGATTAGAGCTGTAGAGATGCCAAGAAGGAGCATTTCTTGGTCCAATGAGAGCACAACATAGTAGGATTTGATCACATCAGGGAAGTCAGAGGAGGCTTCCCTGAGGAAATGGTAGTAGAGATGAAATCTGAGAATGAGTAGGCATTTACTAGGTGAAGTGGAAGGGGAAGAACATCCCAGTTGGGCTGGGCAGTCATGGAAAGGGCAGGGGCTTGGGAACATATTTATATCAGACAAAACACAGGTTAGAGGCAAGAGCATGCTAAGCACTCTTACAAATCAATGAGGAAAGCACAAATAAACTCATATAAATGGAAAAGAGATAGAAAGACATTTAATAGGGAAGAAAACATATTTGGCTAACAAACATATATAGACTTATCCAATGCAATTCGTGATCAGGAAAGTGTGATACCATCTTACACCATTTGGTTGGCAGGTATGGAAAGACTGACAATACCCAGTGTTGCCGAGGATGTGGAGTCACAGGATCTCCTCTGCATCGGCTGGGGCTTGGATGGGAGTGTGAACCAGCACAACTTCGTTCATGATCAGCTCGGAATTTCCTCCTAAAGCTGGACTCCCTGGAATACTTATCAAAGAGTGTAACAAAGGGGCACTTACAAGAATGCTCATAGCAGGACTGTTCATACTAGACAAGCAATCAGGAAACAATGTGATTGGTGATCAACAGGATGATGCATTCATACAGAGGAATATTGTTCATCAATCAACAAGGTGAATGAACCTTAAAACCATAAACACTAGCCGGGCTTGGTGACTCAGCCTGTAATCCCTCGCTTTGGGAGGCTGAGGTGAATGGATTGCCTGAGCCCACGGGTTCAGGACCTGCCTGGGCAACTTGGCGAGACCTCATCTCTATAATAAATCAAAAAAATTAGCTGGGTGTGGTAGCGCACGCCTGTAGTTCCAGCTACTTGGAAGGCTGAGGCGGAAGGATCACCGGAGCCCAGCAGGTTGAGGCTGCGGTGGCTGGGAGCGGCCACTGCACTCCAGTATGGGTGACAGAGTGATACTCCAACTCAAAAAACAAACAAACAAAAAACCATAAACACTTAATACCTTAACCCTTAACATCTTAATATAATAATAAATAAAAAGGAAGTCCCAAAATAATGTAGAACAAGTCTAGTATTATAAAGTCATAAACAACTAATCTTATTTTTAAGAATATATAGGAATGCATACATATATGTGCAGTATAAAATATACACATATATGCATTTGTATACACATATGTACATAATAAAACTCTAAACAGTAAGGCAAGGGGATGATGATGAACATGAGGTTCAAGATGATGGTTACCTAGGGTCGGTAACCAGGAAGATTAGATGTGAGGTGACCATATGTTAGTTATAGATTTTTGTCAAGATCCTTGCTTTTGTTTGGGTCATGGGTTTGTGAGTGCCTTTTACATTATAAAAAATTACTTAATTATTGCTTCTTGGCCTTTTGGCTAAGATCAAGTGTAGCAGTATCTGTTCTTATCAGTTTAATATCTGATACGTCCTCTATCCGAGGACAATATATTAAATGGATTTTCAGAGCAGGGAGTTGGAAGAGGAGGTTGCTCCGTCCACTCCACGAATTGACCTGGTATTGCAGTTCCTCCAGGAATTGCACACCCCCTCAGGAAAATTAATGGCTGTTTCAGATGTCAACCAAATAAAAAATTTACTTATCAAACAAACAAGTCCAGGCATTTATGACCAATGATGAGTGTGGGTCATTAAATAAAGATGATGATTGATATGACTCTATTTCTCTGAGATTAGAGAAAAAGTCATGTATTTGGAGAGTGGATTGTTTTTCTAGAGACTGAAAGAAAGCTGCACAACTGGAATAGAGAGACGTGGAGGCATGTGGTGTGAGATGGGGCTGAGGGGTAGGTGGGGTCCAGGCCAGGTGGAATCTCATAGGTCCTGTTAGGGATTTAAGTGGGGTAGTATAATGACAGGACTCCACTTGCATTTCCAGAGGTTCATTCTGGCTGCACCTTGGACATTTTATTCCTGGTAATAAGTGATAACGTGGGGAAGGTTGGTTGGAAGGCTATATCAACATTCTAGGTGGAAGGTGAGAGTAGCTCAGATTAAGATGAGGTAATGAGAGAAGCAGATGAATTAAAATGATGGTAGTAAGTAGAATCGACATTGTTGGTTTGGATACGGGAAGTGAGGGAGAGAGATGAGCCAAGATGGATGCTTATAGTTTATTTGAGAAGTATATGGGTGATGAACTAGTTACTGAGAAGCATTGGGAAGAAAGTGAATTTGATTTTCTTTGAACCTATTGAGTTGGAGGTGATTTTGAGACATCCAGGTGGGCAGCTGGATATATAGGGCTATGTAACTTAGGTGGGATCTGAGCTGAGGATGGTCAAGGAAGTCACCTCTCACTGAAACTATGGAAGTTGGTAAGATTGCCTAGAAAGAAACAATGAAGTAATAATAGAGCCATTATAAAAAACAAAATGACCTTAGTAGTTGACTAAATAAAGTAGGCTATGGATATCCCATGATGAGAGTATGTCATGAATCAAGGATAATGATTAAGCCATGTTGTTATTTGTTTGCTTGTTTTTTGTTTTGTTTTTAAGATCTGGAATTTAGAGAGATGCTGATTTTTCCAGAAGGGAAAACAAGCCAGCATGCTTGGGGTGCAGGGAGGGACAGATACTGGGAGCTGAACAGCGGAGAGGCAGATAGATGTTAGACTTTTAGCATCTCAGGGATCATGTTGAGGTTTTTGGTCTTTATTTAAAAAATATTAAGAAAGTTTTAGAGCTTGTTAAATTTTAATTGTATATTTTTATTTTAAAATTATACTGAGTTATGATATGATTTGCATACAATAAAATGCATCAATTTTGAGTGCACAGTTTGAGGAGATTTGACAAATGTGTACTTCCATGTAACCACCACCACTACAATTCAAGATATGCAACCTTTCCATCACCTCCAGCAATTCTCTTGCACCCATTTGAAGTCATCTGATGTCCTTGTCCCATGCTAACCCCAGGTAACCACTGATATGCTGTTACTAGAGACTAGGTTTGCTTATTCTAGAGTTGATATAAATGGAATTATATAGCATATGTGCTGTTATGTCTGGCTTTTTCACTTAGCAAGATGCCTTTTAGATTCATCTAAGCTGTTGCATGTATCAGAAGTCTATTCCTTTTATTGCTGACAAGTAGCCCACCGTGTGGATACACTATAGTTTGAGTACACCATTCATCTTTTGACGAACAATTGTGTTTTTTTCATGTTTTGCCATTATGTAAAAAGACACTATGCATATTCACGTACAATTCTTTGTGTGGACATGTTTTTATTTATCTGGGATATATAAATAGGATTGAAAATTCGGTGTAATAGGGTTAATGTAAACTTCACAAGAAACTGCCCAAAGTTTGCCCAAGCATTTGCATCATTATTTACTCCCACCAGCAATATACAAAATTTCCAGTTGCCAAATATCCTTGTCAATCCTTGATATTGTCAATCTTTTACATTTTAGTCTTTTACCTGGCGTATAGTGGTGTGGTAGTTGTTTTAATTTAATGACTAAAAATGGTAAGTGTCTTCTGTGAAGTGACTGTTAACATTTAGTCCATTATTTCATTGAGGCATTGTCTTTCTTATTATTGAATTGTAGAAGTTCTACATACAGTCGTGTGTTGTGCAATCATGGGGATACATTCTGAGAAATGCATCGTTAGGCAATGTCATCATTGTGTGATCATCAGAGAATATACTCACACAAATCTAGATGGCATAGCCTACTTCACACCATAGACTCAGTGTCGTCTATTGTTCCTAGCCTATATCAAACAATTTCCTTCTGTTTAATGACTAGAACCACTATGAACTGCACAGCATGTTTCTGTGTTGAATACCGTATGCAGTTGTAACACAATGGCCAGTGTTTGTGTATCTAAATACATCTAAATCTAGAAAAGGCAAAGTAAAAATATAGTATAAAAGAAAAAAAATGATATGCTTGTATAGGACACTTACCATGGATGGAGATTGCAGGGCTGGAACTTACTCTGGGTGAGTCAGAGAGTGAGTGGTAAGTGAACGTGAAGCCTTAGGTTGTTACTGTACACTACTGAAACATCGTACACTTACTGTACACTAAATTTATTTTAAAACTTATTTTTTCAATAATAGGTTAACCTTGACTACTATAACTTTTTACCTTATAAAGCTTTTAATTTTTTAAAACTTTTGGACTCTTTTGTAATAACACTTACCTTAAAGCAAGAACGCATTGTAAAATTGTGCACAAATATTTTCTTTCTTTATATCCTTATTCCATAAGCTTTTTATTTTTAAATTCATGCTTTTGCTTAAAATTTTTTTGTTAAAAATCAAGACACAGACACAGTAGCCTAGGCCTACAAGGGGTCAGATCATCAGTATCACTGTCTTCCACATCTTGTCCCACTGGAAGTTTTCAGGAACAATAACACGTATGGAGCTGTCATCTCCTATGTTAACAATGCCTTCTTCTGGAATATCTCCTAAAGGACCTGCCTGAGATTGTTTTACAGTTAACTTCTTTTTAAATAAAAGGAATATATGCTAATATAATGAAAAAAGTATAGTAAATACATAAACCAGTAATATAGTTGTTTATCATCATTATTATTATATACTGTCCATAATTGTATGTGCTATATTTGTATGCAACTGGCAGGGCAGTCGGTTTGTTTACATCAGTATCACCACAAATGTGTGAATAATGCATTGCCTCATGAAGTTATGATACTTTCAACATCAATAGGTGATAAGAATGTTTCACCTCTATTGTAGTCCTGTGGGATCACCATCATATATGCAGTCTGTCCTTAACCCAAACATTATGCAGGCAAGGATGTATATTCTGGGTAAGCATCCTCTGTCACATATATCTATAATTTCATGCTGTCTGTGGCTAGTCTTTTCATTTTTTGTTTTTAATAGTGTACATCAAAGAACAGGAATTTGTAATTTTGATAAAATATAACTGATTAAGAAATCTTGTGATTTTCTCACAGACATATGTAGTTTCAGCTTTTACATTTAGGTTTATCATGCATATTGAGGATTTATCATGCATACTGTGAATGGTGTGAGGTAAGGGTTGTTTCATTTTTAAAAAATGTATATTTAGTTGTTCCAGCACTACTGTTGAAAAGATTATTCTTTCCTCATTAAATTATATTGCTATTTGTGTCAAAAATTAATTGTCCATATATGGTCAAGTCTCGTCTGCTTTCTCTGCTTTGTACCACTGATCTATGTATAGTTTAGATTGCTGTAGATTTATAATAAGTCTTGAAATCAGGTAGTTGTAGGTCTTTCAAATGTTTTCTTTTTTGGAAAAAAATTATTTAAGCTATTCCAGATCCTTTGAATTTTCATATACATTTAAAAATCAACTTGTCAATTTCTGTAAGAAAAACTTGCTTGAATTTTGTTTGAGATCACCTTGAATATGTAGATCAATTTGGAGAAAAACTGACGATAGCATTGACTCTTCCAATGCATAAACATAATATATTTCTACATTGATATAGGTCTTCTTTAATTTTTTTCAGTCATGTTTTAATATTTTCAGCATATGGAACTTACAAGACTTTATTAAATTTATCCCTAAATATTTTGTATGTTTATGCTCTTACAGATGATATTTTAAAAATTTACTTTCAAATTGTTCTTGCCACTATGCAACATATAATTAATTTTGTATATTGACCCTGTGTCCTGTGACTTTGCTAAATCAATTTATTAGTTAATAATTTGAAATTATCTGTGCATTTATATGAATTTGAACATTTCATCTGGGTTACCGAATTATTCATATAAAGTTGTTCAAATTTTTTCTTATTAGCCTTTTAATGTAGTACAATATCTGTAGTGTTGTCTTCTCTTTCAAAAATAATATTGGTTATATATGTCTTTCATGTATGCCACATATATTAGAAATTTTCAGTATTTTTCCATATTTTGTGTAGATCTGAGTTTTTACCTGATTTCATTTTACTTCTGTCTACAATTCTTCCTTTTACATGTCTTATCACGTAATTCTAGCAATACATTCTCTCTTTTGTGTGAGGTAGTCTCTATTTCTAATCATATTTTTTCTAGATATGAAATTTTAAGTTGATGGTTGTTAGTTTTTTTTTTTAGTCTGTCAAAGTTCTTTTTTCCATCGTCTTCAGATTTGCAATACTTCCAATGAGAAACAGGCAGTAATTCTTATCTTTCCTACCTGTTTGTAATATGTCCTTTTACTCTCCTGCTTTTAAGATGGTTTCTTTGTCACTGGCATTTACTAATCAGATTTTAATGCACCTTTGTGTTTATCCTGTTTTGGGTTCATTGCACTTCTTAAATTTGTGGATTCATAGCTTTCATCAAATTTGGAAAAAAAAATTAACCATAATTTTTTCAAAAATGTTTTACTCTCCACATTTTTTTGGGACTCTAGTGACTGCTTGATATCATATGCTAGCTCATTGGGTCTCTGTTCATTTTTTTTTTTCAGCCATTTTCCCTCTCTTTTATCTTGGATAGTTTCTATCACAATTTTTAAGGTCACTGATTTTTTTTTTTCCTGCAGAGCTACTCAGCTGTCTAATCTCCAGTGAAAATTTTAGTCTAAAGTATCATATTTTTCCATCTCTGCAAGTTATAGCTTGTTCCTTGTTAATAATCTGTTTGTCCTCATTGAGTTCATGTTTTTCTTTAAAATTCTGTACGTATTTGTACATCTATTTAAAAATCTTTGTCAACTTGCTCCATCACCTCTGTTTATTTTTTAGGTCTGTTTCTATGGTCTGATTTTCTCCTAAATATTCTTTTCATGTATAATAATTTGTGGTTGGCCTCTGGATGATTAGAATGAAATGTTAAGTATTTAGATTTTGTTGTATTCGTTTATAAAATGTGAAGTGTGTTTTGGCTTGCATTAAGTTCCTTGTGGAGCAGCTTAATTCATTAGAGCTTATTTTTAAGTTTCATAAGGTTGGGTTTAAAATAGACTTTACTATAGTGTTAGTGTATTTGTGCTTATTTGGTGTGACTTTCTTGGAGACTACTGAATGCACTGAGTATTCAACAAGGCCTTGTCAATCTGGCTGACTAGAACTGGAACATATCCTAGTCCTTTGTGAGCTCTGAGAACTGTTTAGTTTACAGTACTCTAACAGTTATTGTTTTGCCTGCCTCATGGAGCTCACCTTAAGATTTAGTCAAAGATTCAAGGGGACCCCTTTCTCTGTGCAGCTCCCTTTTCTTTGAGGTTCTGCACTATAAATTCAAATCACCTTAGCTTCTCCAAATTTGATTTCTATTTTGTCAACTCACTGAAGTCACTGAACTCTCTAGTATTTTCTTTTTTTGCAATATAATCCAGAAGTATACCTTCTGGCAAAAGTTGGGGTGATTATAGGCTCACCTTATTTGTTTCCCTTCTTTCAGAGATTTCAGTCTGTGATGCCTATTTTCAAATGTCTGAAAGTGGATGGCATTTCTCCAATTTTCCAGTTGCTTGTGGTATGTGGGAGAGTCCAGGTCTAGTTAATTCAACATAGTTAGAAGCAGCAATCAAGTTTGTAGAGTTCTGAGATTAGGAAGTGAGACCTGAGCCTCTGAAGGGGACTGAGGAACGACCAGAGAGAAAGGCAGAGACTTTAAAGAGTTTTGTGTCATAGACACCAAGGAAGGAAAGCCTGTTAAGAAGAGAGGAGTGTACAACTATGTGGAATGCTGCTGAGGGGTCAGGTAAAATTTAGTCTAAAGAGTATCCTTTGAATAAAGTAACCTGGAAACCACCGGTGAATTTATAGAGGTCTGTTTTCTAGGAACAAATTGGAAACTCGATTGAAGTGGACTGAGAAATGATTGGTAGGGGAGCTTATTGGTGAAGGCAATCCTAGCTGTTGCAACAAATAGATACCAACCTTTCTGTGCCTTCACAAAAGAGAAGCGACACATTGCTCTCATAACAGTTGCATTTGGGTACTCCTGGTCAGTGGGCAGCATTCCTTCATGACATAGTCCAGGGAACTCGCTTCCTCCTTTTTATGCTTGCATTATCCCGTAGTGGGACATCAATGCGGTTGTCCGCATCTACCTGTCAGAGGGCAGCACAGAGATGGCTACCTCTTGAACCCTTTGCCTAGAAGTGGGACACAACTTCTGCTCATATTTCATCAGTGGAACTAATTACATGGCTACACCTAGATGCAAGGGGGGTTGGGAATACAATCTCTGCCTGGGCAGTCACCAACTCTCTACAGTAGGAAGAGGGCTATGGCACTTGTTGGGCAACCGGCCACCTCTGCCACAGTAGAGATAACGCTTTGGAGAAGTTTGTGTTGAATGGCAGAAGAATGATTCGTTCAAAGCTGGATAGGGGTGAGGAGTTGAGGGCATTTCTCTTTTTAATCTGAGAGACAGGTGCATGTTTTAAAGCCATTGGGAATGATCCAATTCAAAGAGAGAAGTTAAATATACAAGAAAGAAAGGGATAAACAGAATGAATGCGAAACAACGACAAGGTGGAAGAACATGATATGCAAAGCCCAAATACAAGGATTGGCCTCAGGGAGGATGGTGATTATTCTGTGGCATAGGGAGGGAAGGAGGACAGGGCGGGGGCTTAAGTAGAATTTGTGTGCTCAGTAATAGGAACATAGAGAGTTCTTCTCTTCTGGTGTCTATTTTTTTTCCCCAGAAAACAAAAGGTATATTAAAGAGGAAGTGTGGGGCCCAGACATTTTGAGGCAAGTGAAGATTTGAAATCATTGTTGCCTCGCTTGCTGTACTTATTGTACATAGGCACTCTATAAATGTTTGTTGAGTCTATTGATCAGTGCATTGCCTTTCCAAAGAGTTTCAGGACAGCATTTGGGGATCGCTATGAATAAGCAAGGACTCCTTGCCTCCGCCTCTGAGCAGGCACCAACATCTTGCTGTGAATCAGGTGCCATTGGCTGGAATTCATTGCAAGGCAAGCCCATCTTCTGCCACACCTGGAGGGGCTTGGTCACTGCATTCCTAAAGAATCTTCTCCTATAAATTGCTCCTCTGACGTTTCCACCTGCTGCCAGCAGCTGCAGAAGCCCCGGGTGCAGGATGGAGGTGGTGAGGGGTATGTTTGGAGGGGGGTGTCGTGTATCCAGTAGGCTGCCTGGCCTCCCTGATTCAACGTACTCGAACCTTTGCCTCCTCCACGCTGCTCCTCTTTCTGCTGCCTCCAGTTCGGAGAAAACCAGACCTCGGAGTTAACAGACACCTGCTTCCTGCTGCATGTATTTAGGATTAGGTCACGGACCTGAAATGAATAAAATAGAAGGTGGGCATCCTGCCAGGAAATAATGAATTTCTAAAACAAGTGGAGCCCTCAGAAGACCTCCAATGGGCCCCTGCTTCTCACTCTTTCTCTCCCATTCTGCTTCCCTCTCCTCCTCCTGCAACACCCTCATTTCTCTGGAGTTCTTCCCCTCTGATTCCCGAGAAGCCGTGCGTGCCGGCGGTGATCCTGTGGCCGAGGGCTCCAGCAGCCTTCCTGGTTCCTGCTGTTCCCTGTTATTTTCATTTCCCTGTAATTCGAGGGGACAGGTGAGATGTGCTTCAAAACACTGTAATCATATTTTAAATGGAAATGAAATGTGTGAATTAAATGTAAATTACAGTAGAATGGAAGGACAATCACTATTAGTTAAGGTCTGACACCTATTTTTGCAGACCTTTCCCAAACGCCACAACTTGTTTCCCCACACGTGTGATGAGAAGTTGTAATTATGTGGCAGCTGCTTCTGCAGTCGAGCTGATGCTAGTTACTGGGCCATTTGTGCAAGGGGGTCTGGATGTGGGGCAACGGATGTATTTTAAATAGATATGGACTGCTGTTGGTACTATAAAATTATCCAGAAGAAATGATATTTTTATACAAGGGCCATGGAAAGAAATAGTCTTCCCCCTTGGAAAGGTGAGTTGGTAATATAAAGGGACACGTTTATACAGTCAATTTATTTACGGATTCTCCATTTGCTTTTATATTGGAAAAATATGTGCTGTGCCAATGAGTTGCAATTTTGCCCTCAATCTCAGCCGGCCTTCCTCCCACCTAGTGCAAGAGCCTTGCTGGTTCCCAAGGGAGCCCCGTTTCCTCTTGTGTAACCATTCATGGGGCATTTTTTAAGATGGTGCCAGCACTTTGTTATAATTCCTTGCACGATGAAGGGAATCATTTTATTATCTACTTACCCAACACCTTGTCAAACACCAAAAAAGATTTGAAAAGAAAATCGTTCAATTCCAATCAGTCCAATCTCTTGATTTGTTTGTGGACAGAATGATGGGTTGTTTGACTGGACTTTCAAACTTTCTAAGCCATGCCTGTGGTGTGTTGTAGAACTCTCAGGGATGAGGGCAAATGTAGATAACATAGATAAGGTCAGATGTCTGGGGAGATAAGTAAAATCATTAAAAAGGGATCTATTTACATGCCCATTGTTGATTCTAGCATTGTTTGCTTCAGCTAACTCCTCTGTCTCCATTGGAGCAGTCAGCAGATAATATATGTTGAATAATCATGTGTGTCATTGAATTTTACAAATCTTGCATTTTCGAAGCAACAGAGATGCAAACGCAGTCAATATTTAGTTTTTAGGGACACTTGTAATTAAGGTATAACGTCTAGTCTGGGATAGGAAAACATTCTATCTCAAAGATACTCAGGAATCCTGCCAATCCCTGCTCTACACTAGGCCTTGGAACAGCCCTCCTCCCATGATCCTCTTCTAGACCTCTGCCAAGGACTTCAGAACGGCCCCGACCCACATTCCACGTTACATCCTGAGCTCATGTTCCAAATGTAGCTCCGATCACTGCATTTGCTGCCCTGGTGAAAACCCTCCAGGGGCTTTGGAGGGAGAGCATCAAGAGACTCTGCTGTAGCCTCCCAGAGTTGTTCTCTGTCCCCAGTACTCCAAGCACCTTCCCTCTGCTCAAGCTCTTTTTTCTTCTTTGAATGTCTGTGCTCATCTCCTCAGTCTGGTTACCCCACTTACCCTTGAAAACTCTTAAACCAAGTCACTGCTACCGCCATGAGCATGTCTCCTGCAGGCCTCCACAGTCCACCTGGAGAAGCTTCGAGGTGGTGGTCATGTCTCTTTGGAAAGTTGGAGGTGCTAAAATAAATAAGCATGAATATATGCCAGTTTTTGAATTCCTCAACTGTTTTTTTCTCCTGTTGACACCATTCATCTTCATTTTTAAAATAAAGCATCAAACTGCTGTGTATAACGAAATGTAAACCACATCGAGTGTCTTCTTTTTGATTGCATTATATCTACCATCACCTCGTTTATGCTCATGTAGAAATAAAATTACTTGGCAGCATGTGTTCTAAATGCAAATCTGCTCATGGCACTTGCTTCTCGGCCACAGAAACTTCTAGCTCCGTGGTAGGAAGGTTGGTTAGGATGGGGAAAAGGGCAAAAAGAAAAGTTCTATGGCCTTGCAGGGACGGTTAGAAGGAAAGGGTTGGCATTTCTGGAGACTCTGTCACATCTTTCTTTCTTTATTTTTTTGAGTTGGAGTCTCACTCTGTTGCTTAGGCTGGAGTATAGTGGCATGCTCACGGCCATCCCAGCATCAACTTCCTTCTGCCTCAGCCTTCCAAGTAGCTGGAACTACAGAAGCACGCTACCACGCCCAGCTAATTTTTTATTTATTGTAGAGACAAGGTCTTGCCAAGTTGCCTGAGCTGGTCTTGGACCTGCGGGCTCAGGCAATCCATTCATCTTGCCTCCCAAAGTGCTGGGATTTCAGGCTGAACCACCGAGTTCGACCGGTTTATTTCTATAAAATAGAGAAGACATTAGTTTCCCCGTTGTACAAATGAAGAAACTGATTCAGAGGGCTGATTCATATAAGAGAACTAAGGCAGTGAGAGACATGTGGTATGTTCATATCACAGAGTTAGCCACAGCCCTGGAACCCATGACATCCCTGTCGGTGGGGGTATGTCTATTAGGTACCAAAGAAACAAAGTTGTCTTGGGTCAAACAGATTTGGTGAGTGTCCTATGAGAACCATTATTCATGTGCCATTTATTATTGGGAAACCTGGGTGTTTCTGCAAAAGACAGTAGTTCTGACTGACATTTCCTTGGTGTTCAGGAGTGAAAGGTAAGGGGGTGAGGGCAGCCCTGGTCTCTGACCGTACCCCTAGCAACCTCCGCATCACTTGCTAGGAAGTGAATTGCCAAGTCTGCCTTGAATAAGTTAAGAAGATGCAACTGACTCCCAGAGAACTCAGCTGCCAGATCAGCTCTTTTCAATAATACAACTAGACATCCCCTGCAAACCTGGGATTTATACTGGTAAATCTTGGTCTCGTGAGGGCCCAGCTCAATTTGTGCAGAAATTCCACCAACGGTGGAGAGTTGATTTAGTGTCAGAAAAGGGTGTTTGAAACAAGTGCATTTTCCTTTACGAGTCTTTTAACATCAGGAGAGAAATACAGCTGATTGCAATTGATTTGTGTATGTGGCTCTCTGTGTGAAGTGTCACAGCATGTTTGAAACAAAGAAGGAGAGGGTAGAGAAATTGCTCCTCTGGAAGATGTAGGACAGAGAGCACAAGAAAACACATCTCTCAGAACAGGGCTCGGCCCTCTAGGGTGACACGCTTTGTGTCTAGGCTCAGTCCTTTCATTGCTGCTTGACCCCGGCAAGTTGCTTGAGGTCTCTAAGCTTTGGTTTCAGCATCTGTAAAAGGGGAATCATGACTGTGCCCACCTCATAGGCAATGTGGAGTGGATTAAATCAGTGCATCCAAAGCACTGATTTCTTCTACTTCACCTCCCTCCAGAGAAACTACTTCCAGGAAAAGGCCTCATGAAAGTCCATCTTTCTTAAGTATAACAGTCTAATGACCTTCTGGTGTGTGTTGCACATGGGAGAGCCTGCAAAAGAGAACTTAAAATATTCCTTTTGTGTATAGAGTTCTCTATAGTTTAAAAGACGCTTGCAACCATCTTAGGTTGCTTAATCATCTCAGAAACGTATGAATTATGTAAGGCAGATGTATTTACTCCTATTTTGAAAAGAAATACAGGATAGAAAAGTTAAGCAACTTTTCAAAATTCATATTTTCATTTAATTAATATAGTTTAAGGGATGTGTAAATGACTCATCAAAAATCCCACGGTAAATGAGGTAAGACTCTGGGGTTACATTTTGTGTTTTTTGACTTAAAGTTTAGTGTATTTTAGTAAGAGGAAAGAACTTTAAGACAAATAAATGGCTAACTGTGGAACTGCAGCCTAACCGAACACATCAAGGAGTGATGGGCTTTTCCTGGGTCTCTGCTCCAACCTTCCCCGGAAGCCTGGCTGTCCATGGGAAGGCCCACCCTGCCAAAATGTTTGATAATAAGAAAGAGCAAAACTTTCAACCTTCTGTTGATCTTAAGCTTTTTGAGTGAAATCTGTCGTTTGCTATGTAAAACGTTAGCCCAAACCTTGGTGACTTAAATCATACTTATTGTCTCAAGGTTTCTGTGACTCAGGAATTTAGTATCCCTTAGCTGGGCTTCTGCCTCTGGGTCTCTCATAAGGCTGTATTCAAGGTGCTGACTGGGCCTGCAGTCATCTCAAAGCTCAACTGCTGGTGGTTGGACTTCCAAGCTCATCAAGTTGTTCCTGGCAGGACTCTGTTCTTGTGGAGCGGATCAGTTCCTTGTTAGGTGAGCTTTTCCACGGGGCAGCTCACAACATAGGAGCTTGTCTGACCAAAGAGAGAGAGAGAGAGAGAGAGAGAGAGAGATACTCAGAGAAAGAGAGAGATACTGAGAGAGAGAGAGAGAGAGCGAGTGAGAGAGACAGAGAGAGAGAGAGACAGAGAGAGAGAGACAGAGAGAGAGACAGAGAGACAGAGAGAGACAGAGAAAGAAAGAGAGATGAAGAAAGACACACAGAGAGAGTCAGAAAGAGACCAAGAGACAAGAGAGACAGAGAGCAATAGAAAGACACACAGAGAGACAGACAGAGACAGAGAAACACAGAGACAGAAAGAGAAAGAGACAGGAGAGACAGAGAGACACACAAGTAGAGAGACAGAGAGAGAGAGACAGGTATGAAAGAGGCAGTGACACAGAGAGACACATACAGGTAGAGAATCAGAGACAGAGAGAAACAGAGTGAGAGAGAGAGAGAGAGAGAGAGAAAGCACATGAGACAGAACTCACAGTTTGTAACCTAGTTTCTGAAGAGAAAGCCCGTTACTTTTGCTGTATTCTATTCACTAGAAGTGAGTCACTAGGTTCATTCCACACTCAAGGGGAAGAGATTTTACAAGAAAGTACATACATACCAGGAGGTGAAGATTGATGGGTGTCGTCTTAGAAGTCTGCTTACCACAAAGCTACCTTTGTAGGGAAGCCTCAGGGCCAGAACCCATCTCTAATAACTTTGTTTGCCAATGTCTACTTTGAAATTGGTAGTCCCTCCTAAAGCTGTGGCCACAGTGGTGAAAGTGTTATCCTGAACTGACTGACTTTATAATGGAGCCAATGGGATTAAGTCTGAGTGGCACCTCACCAATGTCCAAAGGTTGGCTGGAATGAGTGACTCCCTGTGTGGTAGCAAGAAATGCCCAGCTCTTCACAGCCCGTGTTTAGGCTGCCTCTCCAGCTGCCTGCCAGGATCTCCTGTCTACATGGCAGCTGGAAACCGACATTATCTGAAGCTGCTGAACAAACCACGCGATTCCACAAATGCCCTCTCTCCCTCACTGCCTCTGCCCGTCTCTGCCCAGCAACCACCAATGTGTCTGTCAAGGCCCAGCTCAGACATCCACTCTCCTTTGAAGCCTCCTCTAACCTCCTCTTCTCTTTAGGTTGGAACTCATGGGCTGCACCCATGTCCCCGTGGCATTTACCATGTTTGCACACGCAGCATGGCTTCCAAATGCCAGCCACCCTCTATTCCTTAATGTAGGGTTTTCTCCATCTGCTCACACTGCCCATGGACAGGGCAGGCTGGGAGTGTTGGGAGTTACGTCCCCAGAGTGCTCTCTACCAGTGACTGCTGGTCCCTCATCCCTGGAAAAGACGTTTCTGAGTCACATGTTCTATGGTAGCTTCTGGAAGTGTTCTGTGGAATTAAGCTCCCCCTGTCTGCAGTAGCAACTGGTGACAATGCCCCTGGAGTGGCTTCCTTCCCTCCCTTGTGTTACTCCCCCACTCCCTCATCTGCCACATGGGCCAACCAAGGCAGTCACAGGAAGGAGATTCCTGGTGCAGAGGTTTTTGTTCAATATCAGGACCTTAATGAATTGTCCACTGCCTTGGGCACAATAAAATAAAGGACAGTGTAGGGTACAGGAGGGTGTTGGGGTGCCAGTGGCCTTTTTGGGAGACCTGTGCTTTGTTCTGTGATTAGTCTTTCTTACTTTGGTTCTTAGAAAGATGTCTTCATTTATGAAATAAAAATGCATGGTAGGTTATAAAAAAAAAAAAGCTTAGCTAAATCAACTTAGCTTTAAAAAAAACTTAGTAAATAAAAAGTTGGCAATCCTATCATTTTCAACACCCCCTTTGTAATATTTTAATGGATATGTGATATACAAATTGTTTTCTCACTTCACCTCTGCCTCTGGGGAACCTGAACTGAAACCAGAGCCCTTCCTGTGGGCCTGTGCTTGCTCTACCAGCTTCTTTTCAGCTATGCTATCTGCATTGGGGTATGGTCAGTGTCTGGTTTCTGCACGGCGACCTCCTTGAGGACAGAAACTCTCGGCATGCCGACTCTGGTGCACACATCCGGTGCTTATACTTTTGTTGAGTTTATTCTCATTTTCCTAAGTGATTTTTGTTTGTTTGTTTTTACTTCTCATGGGGCTGGATATAGCTTAGATACTCAGCTTGCACCAAAAAATGAAGTGACCCGACCATCTTGGCATCTCTGCTGACTGTGGGTTCTGACCCTGTCACAGCCCTTTGGGTGAGAAGTTTGCCTGGAGCCTCATGGACCCTGACCCCTCTTCAAGAGACCGTGAAGTTGCGCTGGCCCTGACTTGGTGCATATCTGACCTCATCTCCTTGACTTGGATTCTATTGTTTCAAATGACAAATTGGGAGGAAAATAAGAGAGCTATTGGAAATAAAAACCTCATCCTGCCAAAAGCTAAGCTCCAGAGAAAGCAGGAGGACATATCTCGTACGTCATTATGGGGACAAATTAGATGTCTGCTGAGCTACTCCCATAGATGCTCGCTGGTCAGATTTGGGACTTTGGAGCAGAACTGTCACCCTGCCTGGGAAAATAACATTCAGCCAAGGAAAGGGGTAGGGACTGGCCTTTTGGAAGGGGGTTAAAGTTCTCAATAGAGAGTCTTTATCACAGCATTATACTGCGATAACTTTTTTTTTTGGCTTATAATTACTTCATTTTATTTCAAGGTGAGAGAGAAAAAGAGACCAGAAGTGATTTACCAGTCAGAGTATCCCACTCCTTGGTATCAAGTACATCTCTGCAAAGAGAAACCCTAACCACAGTGCAAAGAACCTTCTGAGGTTGTTCACTGAGTGCCACAGTGGAGAGAGAGAGGGCTGTGACTGGTCTGAAGTCAGTGAGGAGGCAGGGGCCCTGGCAGCTGGGCCGCATGGTCTGGTTGGCCTTGGAGCCAATTAGTCAGTGTCCACCTGCCTCTGGGGCCTAAGAATGTTTCTGATGGGGCAGGAGGATGAGGACATGGCCTCCTCTCAGCAGGGCCAATTAAGGTCCTCCTTCCAACCCCCCCCGCCAAGGTCTTTGCAAGGTTCATTTTTGTAGGCATTTTGATTGGGAGAAAGTTAACTGAGGCAGCCACTGAAAGTAGATCCCTGGTGCACAGAACGGTTTTTTTCTTTTTTTTCTTTTCTTTTTTCTTTTTAAATTTAATTTAATTTTATTTTTATAAGAAGACCAGGAAGTTTATTCACTGCGTCACACCTTATGGATGAGAACGGTTTTTGTCAATAACAGATCCTTAATGAATTGTTACAACCTTGGGCACAATAAAATAAAGAACATAAAGATGTATGGGGCATAGGAGGGTGTAGGGTTGCCAGTAGCCTTTTTAGGAGGATGGTGTTTTCCTCTGTGACTAGTATTTCTTACTTTGGTGTTGTGTGTGTGTGTGTGTGTGTGTGTGTTTTGAGTCAAGGTCTCATTCTGTCACCCAGGCTAGAGTACAACGGCACAATCACACCTCACTGCAGCCTTAACCTCTGGGGCTCAGGAGATCCTTCTACCTCAGCCCTCTGAGTAGCTGTGACTACTGGCATACACCACCATGCCTGTCTAAGTTTCTGATTTTTTGTAGAGACAAGGTCTCATTGTGTTTCCTAGTCTTGTCTTGAACTCCTGAGCTTAAGCAATCCTCCAGTCTTGGCCTACAAGACTGATGGGATTACAGGCTTGAGTTACTGTGCTCAGCCCTTACTTTGATTTTTGGAATTAAGATGTCTTCCCTTATGAAATAAAAATATGTAGTAGTTTTTTTTAAGTCTTTTACTTAGCTAAATAAAAAGTTGACAGTCCGAACATTTCCAACACCCTCTTTAATACATTTTAATAGATATGTGGTATACAAAAGATAAGAAAGAGTTTAAGTCCCCAATAAGTCCTCACCCAAGCCTAATGTTTAAATTTCTTTGCACATGTGTCTGGCTTTCCTTGTCTGTGAGATGGGGGCAGAGACTGGGCTATCTATCTTTACATAGACCAATTAAGTGATTAGAGAAAGAAAATCCCATGGGAATTGTAGTGAGCTGGGGGTATAACTAAATTAAGGATCTTAAGATGGGGAGATCTTCTTGTATTATCCAGGCAGGCCCTAAATAAAATAGGATGTATCCTCACAAAAAGAGGCAGGGAGAGATTTTACACACAGAGGAGAAGACGATGTGGAAACAGAACTGAGAGAAATGAAGATACCAACCTTGAAGACTGGAGTGATGTGGCCACAAGCCACGGAATGCAGGAGCTACCAGATTGTCTCCCAGCACTTCTGAAGGGAGCAGGGCTCTGCTGCCACCTTAATCTCATCCCGGTGATGCTGATTTTGGACTTCTGACCCCTAGAACTGTGAGAGAATACGTTTTTGTTGCTTTAAGCCACCAAGTTTGTGATCATTTTCTACAGCAGCTTCAGGAAACGAATACAGAAATCCAGACTGTAGCCGGGCTTGGTGGCTCAGCCTGTAATCCCGCGCTTTGGGAGGTTGAGGTGAGTGGATTGCCTGAGCCCGCGGGTTCGGGACCCGCCTGGGCAACTTGGCGAGACCTCTCTACAATAAATCAAAACTTAGCCGGGCGTGGTAGCGCATGCCTGTAGTTCCAGCTACTTGGAAGGCTGAGGCGGAAGGATCGCCGGAGCCCAGCAGCTCGAGGCTGCAGTGGTCGGGAGTGGCCACTGCACTCCAGTCTGGGCGACAGAGTGAGACTCCACCTCAAAAATAAATAAATAACCAACTCATTTTGTTTTTCCATGCAATTACGAGGACTATACAACTTGGTGAGTTTGATATTCTATTGCCTCCTTAGTTTTAGGGAAGTGAACTTTATATGAAT
>CAUYQG010106705.1:0-14958 GCA_963574415.1 Tarsius wallacei
CGCCTGTAATTCCAGCTACTTGGAAGGCTGAGGCGGAAGGATCGCCGGAGCCCAGCAGGTCGAGGCTGCGGTGGCCGGGAGCGGCCACTGCACTCCAGTCTGGGCGACAGAGTGAGACTCCAACTCAAAAAAAAAAAAAACCAAAAAAAACAAAAAAATAAGTAGGATATCAGCTGTAGACAGCTATTATTTTTGTAGAAGTTACTTGTAAAATTGAGGAAGTTCTCTATCCATAGGTTTTTTTGAGAGTGTTTATTATAAATGGGTATTTAATTTTGTCAACTACTCTGTCTTCACCGATTATTATGATCATGTGATCTTTTTATCTTTAGTTTTTTAGTAATGTGGATTACATTGGTTCACTTTCATATATTGAATCAGCATTGTATTCCTGGAATAAAACCACCTGGAATTTTGGGTGTAATTCTTTTCATATATTGTTGAATTCTATGTATATCTTTATTTATAAGAGATATTTATCTATGGTTTTCTTTTCATGTACTGCATTTGTCCGGTTTTGAGATCAGAGTAATATTTTTATAAAATGAGTTATAAAGTATTCCTCTTCTTTTCCCTTCAGAGATGCAGAATTATTGCTACTCTTAAAGATTTAATAGAATTCTCCAATAAAACCATCTGAAATTTCATTAAAGAAAAAAATTTTTTATTAATTCAAAATAAAACATTAAAATATATACATACTAAGAGATAGATTAAAAGAAATAGAGTCATATTGACACCATAGCAATTAATGTGACTAGAAGGAAGTTCCTCACCTTAAATATTTTAAAGGAACATATTTTGAACAAAAATTTAACACTCCATGCTAACCAAACTATTATGCTAATATAAGATTAGTATTCTTTTGGTAGCAATATAGGTGGTCAGAATATTGCCATTCATCGCCCTTATTAAAATATTTACTAATGCCAAATGAAAAAGGAATGTAAGATAGAGGACAATATTAAACACAAGAAATGGAAGATAATTATAATTCAAAGAGGTAAATATGATTCAAAATATATTTTAAAGATATAAATTGTTCCTGATGATCTTTAAGGATATTTTCCTTAATTAAGTGCATAATAATGACATTTTATTATTTTAAGGTCAAATCATAATTTTTTTGTTTTGTGCTGACTAATATTTATGTGACCATAATGCAATTAGTTTTGCTTATATTGGGTATAAAGATTAATCCATATAACTATAAAATGAGAGGTAGCTAATATAAAATTGAATATAGATTGGCAGATAAATATGAATTTGGAGATTATGAATAAAAAGGAGAAATACAAGAAAGTGAAAATGCATTAATGCCTTTAACTTTTGAATAACAAGTCAATATATATTATTAGGTATGTTATTTAGAATTATACAAATAACCATTAGAGAGCTAAAAATAATAATATAACCAAATACTTCAATGAGAAACTGAATGATTTTCTCCTAAGACTGGAGAAAAAATAACACTGTCATTGTTGCTATTTCTATTCAATATTGTGCTGAAGATTCTAGCCAGGGAAGTTAGGCAAAAAAGGGAAATAAAAGACATTTAGATTGGAAAAGAGAAGTTTCCTCTGTTTGCATATGATATAACCTCATATGTAGAAAATCATAAAGAATTAATTAAAACTATTAATACCAATAAATAAGCTCAGCAAGGCTACAAGGTACAAAATCAATACACAAAAATCAGTTATATTTCCATATACTTGCAATAAACAATCTGGAAATAAAATTAAGAAAACTTCATTTAAAATAGTATCAGAAGAATAAAATATTTAGAAATAAAATTAATAAAAGAAATGCAAAAAATATATTTTAAAAACTATAATATATTGTTGAAATAAATTGAAGATGAAATAAATAAATGGAAAGACACAATATTTATGTATCAGAAGACTTCATATTATTAAGTTGGCAACATCCTCCAAATTGACCCGCTGTTTAATGCAACTTTTGTTCAAAGCCCAGCTAGTTTCTTTGCAGATTTTGACAAGATGTTATGAACATTTATTTGAAACTCAAGGGACTCAAAAATGTCCTAGCCAATCTTGAAAAGGTAGAGTTAAAAAACTCACTCTTTCCAATTTCAAAATTTACTGAAATGGTCAAGTGTAATATAAGTGATCAAGACAGTGTGGTACTGATATAAAGATGGACATTTGGAACACTGAAGTGGAATTGAGGGTCTAGAAATAAGTCCACATATTTATAGTCAATTGATTCTTGACAAGAGTGCCAAGACAATTTAATGGAGAAAGAGTAGTTTTTTTAAACAAATGGTGCTTGGACAACTATGTATATATACGCAAAAGATTTAGGTTGGACCCTAACCTAATATCATATATATATATATTCTTCTGTATTTTGACATTTTTCCATGTGCAAAAATATTTAACCCCTCAAAATTGAAGAAAGAACTAAATGGTAAAAAGAGTGGAAACTCTGAAAATATGAAACTATAAAACTCTGAGAAGCAAATAAATATAAAAGTAAATTTTCATGTCCTTGGAGTAGCCAGTGACTTTTTAGATATGACACAAAAGCAACAAAAGAAGAAAATGTGTAAGTTGGACTTCAATAAAATTAAAAACATTTGTGTTACAAAGGATACCATCAAGAAAGTGAAAAACAACACAAATAATTGATTGTTAAGAGTATACATATAACAAAGATAATTTTGGCAAAGCAGATATCTGATCATAGAATTGTCTCTAGTATATTTGAAGAATACTTAAAGTCAATACTAAAAAGACAAGTAACTCAATTTTAAAATGGGTAAATAATATAAAAGAATGTCTTCATGGAAGACTTACAAATGGCTGACAAGCACATAAAACGATTCTCAACTTTACCACTCATCAGGGAAATACAAATCAAAACCAAAATGAGATCCTACTTCACACCCACCAACATGACTATAACTAAAAAGGTGAGACAAAAAACAAGAGTTGGTGAGGATGTGGAGAAATTGTAAGTCCCATGGACTACTGGTGAGAATGTAAAATATGGGTCATGTGTTCCTCAAAATGTGAAACTACCATATAACTCAGAAGTGTCACTCCTAGGTGTATAGCATGTATCCTCATAAAATCTTATTGCTGAATGTCATAGCCATATTATTCATAATAGTCAAAATGCAGAAACAATCAACGTGTCTATCAACTGATGAATGACTAAGTAAAATGTAGTATGACCACATAATGGAATATTATTTACAGTAAATAGAAAGTACTGATATTGTTACATGAACTTAAGTCTCAGAAATAAGAGTATATTTTGACATTTTTCCATGTGCAAAAATCTAGTTTAAAAATACATAAAAGAAAGATATATTTAAAATGTTAACATATTTTCTTTGTTTTAAAAACATTTTAAAAACTTTTTCTTCTTTCCAAATCTACTTTGTTTATCATTTTATAGTTGCAAAAAATAAAGAGAATTTTCAGTAAATGTGATAAGTAACCATAGAGAACTATATATGGGAATAAAAATGTAAATAAAAATAATAGAATTGTTTTGTGGTTTTAGAATCTTCACATTGTCTGTCTCTAAAACACATTCATATTTTGACTTAATTTTTATTATTGTCTCATACAGAGACAAAGTCGTTCATGTTACATATGGTTTCAAGTATTTCTTGTCTAAATAACATTATAACATATTTCTAAAAATTATTTACTGTCATTGTCAATGGGCTAACAGAATATACACTAAAAAAGTTGTCAACAATATCAGAATTATAAACTGTAAAATTAAATTCAAAGACATTTTAAAAATGCATGCAATTCCAATCCTTAATAATATTAGGGAGAATACAAGGAAATTAGGCAGTAGTTCAAGTCTCATTTTGTTATAATAACTTAGGAATCAAGCCAGCCCCAAATGGCCTGAGTGACTGTGTCATGCGCTCTGTGTTCTGGAAGGGAACTTTCCCTTTGGCACTTGTCATTTGAAACTCAATCCAATCTCATAAGATATGGCATGTTTGCCTTATTCTTCCATAAGAAATGCCGTAATTCTTCCTCATGTGAATGCCAAGATTTTGAGAATGGCATGAAGTAATGCTCTCAGTCACAGAATCCTAAAAATACTAATGCCAAAGTCAAGACAGAGAGAACATCTAAAGCACAATAATTATATTAATATTAATGGGAAAGAGGGAAATGAAGAGTAACCCTTATTATTGAGGAGTTATTAACATAGAGTCCTTGGATCCTTAGATGTACTGTGTGAGTGTATAATTTATATATGTGTAAATTGTGGTAGGATAGAATTTATGTCTGTGTTGTGCAATTGTGTGCCTGTGTATGTTTCTTTTGTCTCTGTATTTTGGAAGATGAGAGCTCTCAGTACTTTAATCAGATCCAAAAGTGGTACATGAGCCAAAAAAGATGATAATTCACTGCACCATGGAAAAGAAGTCCATATATCTTATGAACAGGCTTGGTTGTTAGTATTGGTACATATAATATGAATTTTACTGAAAGCCACTGCACTTTCTTCTTTCTTTCTACTCAGTGCATAATTTACTTGACATGTGTCCTGAGTTGGAGGTTGGCTGACCTTTCTCTTTTCCTCACTTTAGTCCAGACAAACCATATAGAGACGCAGACCTAGATGTGCTTTTTACCTTGAGATACAGATGTACCTCTGTACTTTCAGGTATCTAGAGAAGGGCCTATGAATGCACACCTAAAATGCATGTATCCAAAGATCACAGTCTTCCCCTGATCGAAGGTGGGAGTAAGCAGTCTGACCTACCTTGTCCCTCCACTAACCCTGCCCCTTCAGATATTTGCTGGTATTTCTGGAGTACCTGCTATAGCCACCAACACAGGTGTGGCTGATAAGGAAGGAGATCAGTGAAAGTCTCAAGCTTATGGCCTGACTTTATAGAAGGCATTCAAGAAATATTGTCTGAGTGCTTTCCTGCTTGGGATTTTCTCCATCCTTGCTACCTTCTGGTCTCTCTTGCCTTGCTTGTTCTTGGATTGAGCTGATAAAGGCATGAGAGTTCAGCTACCACAATCGAGGTGGAAGTGGCCAACTGGAGCAGTGCTTCTCAAACTTTTAATGTGCATGTGACTATCCCAGGTATCTTTGTAAAAGGCAGATTCTGATTCAGGAAGTTTGGGACTGAAATGCTACACTTGTAAAAATTGCCAGGTGATGCAATTGTTGGTCTGTGAACCACTTTCTAATAACCAGGGAGTTAGGACAATGTCTATCACAGAAACTGGTGGTAGATGTAGGCGGTGGGGGAAAGTGTGAGTGCATACTTCATGCACGCAAGTATACGCTAGGTCAGGTGCAGGTTTACTCTGCTCCATCCTCAGAACCACATCCTAAGACCAAATGGTTTTCTATGTTTTTCAAACCACTGAACTTCTCATAAATTACAGTTTAATTGTGCCCTAGGGTGTGTCCTCAAAGTTAAAGAATCTAGCCTAAGCCATTAAAAAAGGAACTAAAAAATAATAAATAAAAGAATTAAAAAGTTGGTTGAACACTGAAAATATAGTTGTACTTATGTAAAAGGAGAGAAAAATGGTTGATAGTAATGCTCAATAAGGCATCGATAGCTTTCTGGAATAGTAACAAAAAAGAGAAAAATGATTAAGGGATATTTAAAAATAGGTTAATAAGGAAGGAGACTAGGACTAAAATAAATGAGATGAAATGGAAAGGCATCAATGAAGGAAGTATCTCTATGACTGACCCACTGATGATGGAATCATAAGGTATAAGGACCTAGTCATGAAAATGGATTATTCTGCTAGAGTGATAATTTTCAAAGAAATACATCAAAATTTTGAGCAGATACGCATTCTCTGAAAGATATGCTATTTTCATGCTTTCCCAACTGCTCAATACTAGGTATTTATCATTAATTACCACGTGTCCGTAAGTCACCATCTGAATTTTCCAGAAATATGTTACCTAATATTTTGCATGACTCAAATATTAAGGTGTACAAATAAAAGAGATAGAAGTAATAAATAAGTTTTCTTAGTCTGTGAGGAACTTGACCCTGAATAGTAAGTATGATGTATGGACCTTGTCTACATGCATTAGGACGGTGAAAAATATGAAAGACAGGGAGTTTTTCCCGAGCATATAAATAGGGACATGAAGATCTGGGCACAAGCCATGTGGTCTCTCCTTTAGAGAATTAGGAGGGAAGAGTAGTAACATTTCTCCTGCAGTTGGTAAACTGAGTGATAACCGATTATCCTGAGAATGTAGAGGGTGAGATGCATGAGGATAGGAATAAAGTTCCTGGTGTATAACTGGGAAAAGAAGGGGAAAATGAATCTTAGCTTGATAGAAGGCTAGTGTTCAGGGAGTTACAAAGAATCAAGGTTGTGACAAACTTCGCCTGGAAGTAAAAAAGATACACCTGTAACTTAAGTGAGGTTTTGAACTTCAGCCTAAGTTAAGTTCCACATTTGGACACTTTTGGCATCTTATTGGGTGCAAGCTTATCCCAAATGCCTGGGTATACAAATATAATCAAATAATAGTACCTCAGGAATTTATGACTAAATCCATTAGCCTAATAGCATTGGTAGAAGCATTAGGTAGTGGCTGGATGTTGGAAGAATTGATTTACCCAATAAGTATGGAATAATGTGATACAAGACCCATTGCACTGCTACCAATAGCAGTGTAGTCAGACTAGGATAAGCAGATGTAACAAACCCCAAAATGTTTAGTGGCCCAAACAATATAGGAGTTTATTTCTTGCTCATATAATCTCTTCCAGGCAGATGTTCCTAGTGACTTGGTGACTCTCCTCTATATGACAATTCAGGGACACAGGTTCCTTCCATTGCCTGGCTCTGCCTTCCACTGGGAAAGGACAAGACAATGGAAAAAAACAACTTCCACTTTTTAAAAGTCTTGGTCCCAAAGAGGCAAGCATTTCTTCTGCTATCATCCCATTGTTGACAGCAAGTCACATGGCTCTACTAACTCCATGGGAGGGTTGGAAAAATGTAGTTCCTAGCTAGGTAGTCACTTCCCAGCTATACTATATACTATGGAAAGGGAAAACGGATCTTGGAGGGCTGCCTGTCGTCTCTGCTCAATACTCATGTAACAGAAGGCAGTCCGAGAGTGAGAGGCGCATTCTTTTTTTTTTTTTTTCTACGCTCAGAACAGAGTGGCCTCAGTTTAATGAGGACCCCTGAGAATAAAGTACCTCATCAGTACCTTAGAGTTGCCAGTCCATTAATACGGTAGCAGTGCCTGCTTGAGAGTAGCCCCCTTAAGAGTGGCAGAGGCATATATCATAGCACATACTAGCAGAAGAGAACTGGATGTAGGAGGAGAAACAGCTAGTATGCAAACTGAAAAGACTAGTTCATGAGCTCATGTAAGAGAGTGACCCCAAGGACAAGGGAGTGAGAAAACAACCACCGCCTCCCTAGACTTTTTCACTGGTGGGGACTGGGAGAGAAATGCAGCATAAAGAGCATTAATTGCATGTAAGATACTTAAGAATCATAGATTTGAAAACAATTTCAAAGTATGAGCCTTCTAAGGTTTTTGACAAGAACAGCCATCATATGCTATATATAGTTTCTTAAGACTGATTAAAAGGTGAAAATATCTTTTGTTTAGACAGATAGGTGGATAAGTAAGTAGGTAAATATAGACAGAGAATAGTAAGTTTGTTTAAAAAAACAGTCACTGCATCATAGTGACCGCTTGCTTTTTGATGATACTAACTTGTTCTTGGACAGAGTATAATCAACCTCCATGCTCCTTGACTTGACAAACAAATGTGCTGATCATTTCCAGAGGCAGATGCACTCCCAGAATCAAGAGAGAACCAGGAACAAGGCTCCTGGTATTCCCCAGAACTGGGGAATGTTTCAGCTCCTAGCGAGTCAAAGGACCTAGACTCGACCTTGATCTACCCATGTGCTGTTTTGGTGCCATGTATGGGAGTGCCACATTTTGAAGTGTGCAAGACAGATTGGAATATTGCTAAAACTGCATGAGGAAAGAAATTAGTCTGTAAGATTCTCATAGGTTCCATTTGTCCTGCAATTCCCATATGTAAAGAAATATGCCGAGCATTTTAGTCAGTTAATTCAGTCTTTACCAAAGTTGGTAAAGTAGTTATTTATCTATCCCCTATATAGTTAAGGATACTGAGTCTCAGGGAAATGAAGTAACTCCTCCAAGATCACACACAGAAAAAGGAGGCAGCACAGAAATCCAAAACTTGTATTATTTATCTTCAAAGTCCAAACCCAACTGGAGGTTGGAGACATGGAGTTCTTACTTAGCCATGTGGTCCTGGCACTAAGCATAGTGCCTAGCACCTAAAAGGAACCCCACAGCAGATTGCTATACTGCATATTTACCAACACTATCCCAGAATTGGAAGGAAACACACCCATTTGTTTGTGAATCATTATACCAATTGCTATTAACTTAATTCTGAATAATAGACACGACAAATATTTGGGAAATAACCATGTTCATATAATCAAGTGGCAAATTAATTTCTTGACACCAATACAATTCTTAAATGAAGTTTTGGTTGATATTGGAGAGTTAATATGCTTACTGTACACCACGAATTCAGCTTATCTTACATATAACCTAAGAAATTTGAATATTTTGTATTTTTGAAAATCTGATTTATTGTTTGTGTCACCTCAGATGGACCCATGCCTCTCAAAATATATGTGGAATTTACATTTTCACTTGTTCAATTAAGTATCACTATGGTAAGCAGATATTCTCCTGTGTAAATTCCTAGCAACTTTGATCACGTTGACTAAAATAAAACAAAAGAGATAGTTAAATCAAATGAGTTAACATTCCTAAAAGTGTATTTTTATACAAGATTAACTATAGACATGGAAAATACATTTATTCATGTTGGAAATAAATGCTACTGTGAGATCTTTCATTCTGATTAAATCAAAACACCATCTTGTTAATAACTACTATATTAATTTTGTGGCAAATTGCAATAAGACCACACTGTATAGTTGTGCCATTCAGATGACATTTATGAAATGCTCTAATTTAATATGGTGACATATATTACATACATCCTTTACAAGTTATAGCTTATAATCTCTGAGCAAAATCGACCTAAACCACCACCACCAAAAAAAAAAGAATACTGCAATATGAAATTATACCCCTTTGAAAACTAGAAGGACTATAATTACATTGCTTCCTCTTAAAACCATTCAAGTATGTAACATTTCTATGAACAGCAGTATGTGGGGAAACTCTACACTGTCTTCAACACTCAAAAATTTAAGAAAAAAGCATATTCTGTTTCTCTATCACTTTACTTGAGCTTGTTTTAGAATTTTACCTTTTTGCACTCTCCTTAGAGATTATGGTGGGGAAGTTTAGAAAGCAGTTTCTTGGAAATGCCTTTGAAGGGGGAGGGGAGATATAAAAATATACCAGCCTGACAAATGACAGGCATTGTAGGTTGGAAAAGAAAAGACATCGTGGTTTCATACCAACGTAGAAGCTTTTCTTCTCAAATGAATATTTTCGACAGCTGAGCAAGATGATAAACAGCAGTATCACAAAACACTTAAATGGAAACAAGTATTATGATGTACATTATTCACCCTGCATTCTCCAATTTGTGACATTTATATGTGGCAGAACCCACTGCAGATTCATTTATTTATTTTTGAAGTGGAATGAGTACCTTACAAAGGTAGCCTGTTACATTAATGTGGACTTTCCTTCTCTAGAGAGGCAGAAGCTCAAGGAAAGAAGTGATTGTATGTATACAAGAAATAAGTAGCAATTCTCAGGCTCCACATCTTAGGACTGAGCAAGCTCCTAGTAGTTAAGATATACTGAGTAGATATAGACAAAGAAATACAGATATAGATGTATTTTTCCTTATAAGCACTGGCAGTGGTGAAAATTATTAGATATTTCATAGATGCCTTTTTTTTTTTAAAGGTATTATGGAAACAAATCTGGGTTATCTCGTTTTCAGGTCTTTTAAAAGTCAGATGCCCCTTTACTTTTATCTGCGCTCTCCCCCACAGGTACTAATATCATGCAGGTTGTGTGACTGTTGGTGGTTTGTTCTCATTTGGGGACTTCTGGGAATAGCTGGTCACTTAGATATGTTATAAATATCATTCATGGCTTTCTTTTTGTTGTTGTTTTGCTATTTAGTTCTGTCGGTTTTTATGTTGGGATTTAAAGAGACCCAAGAATCTGTGCCCACATAGCCATTGACCCTGATTCCTCTGGAGTCCCTTTGGCTTTTACTGCCTAACTTAAACTGAACATATTGAATACATGAAAAAAATGCAAGTCCAAGCTCTTTTGTTGCTTGTTTTTCTATGTTATGGTGTCAATTTTTCCCTTTTTCTTAGCCTATTTCATCCATCAATGTCTGTCCTTTCCCCTACTATTCTCCTACTCAGTACAATATTCAACTATACTAACATAACTTTTCCTACACTCACCTCACCCCCAGCTCTTTTCTTGGAGTTTATCTCTTCTGGATCCGGGGAGAAAGGCACTAGAAACTAGTGAGGATGAATAGCAAAATGACTAGGTCAACAAGTAGCAGCCAGGACATTAAAGTCAAGCTATTTTCTGAGCCAGAAGACAATGATGGAAAAGGAAAAAAGAGCAAACTAAATGCAAATTTAGTACAAGAAAAGAAATAAATAAAAATAAGAGTAGGAATTAATCAAATAGAAATGGGACAATAGAAATGGGACAGATAATATTGAACATGAACAAACTTAGTAGTTTGTTCTTTGAAAGTTTTTTTTTAATGATGAGCAGATTAATAAAATGGAGAGAAAACACAAACTATAAACATCAGAAAATGTTTAGAAAGACATCATTACACATTTTACAACATTAAAAAATACAATATTATGAACAGCTCTGCAAATAAACTTGACATCCTAAATGAAATTAGAAAATTAACACAAAACTAACACAAGAAGTAATATAAGTAGTCCCACATAGATTAAGGCATTGAATTTGTAACAAAAAAACCTTTCAGTAAGGAAAAATTCAAGCTCAAATGGCCTCACTGGTGATTTGCTAGTAACATAAAGAAATAAATCATATTAGTCTGACATAAACTCTTTCAGGAAACCAAGAAGGAACATATACATCACAACTTATTTTGTGAGGGCTACCTAACTCCAATTCCATAACCTCATGAAGCATTAAAAGAAAAGTCTATTAAAATATTCCATATGAACATAGATGTAAAATGCCTTAGCAGCATATTAGCAAATTGAATCCTACAATATATAATAGGGTAATCCATCATGACTGATTGGCATTTATCTCAGGAATGCAGGGTTAGTTTAACAGTGAAAATCAATTAATGTAGTAAGTCACATAAATAGAATAAAAGATCGATCCTATGTGATCGTCTCAACAGATTATAAAATTTTGAAAATATTCAATGCACTTTCATGATAAATACTCTGTGCTTACTATAAACAGAAGAGAACTTCCATAAAGTGAAGAGGACATCTGCAAATGTACAGCTAACCACATACTTAACAATAAATACTAAATATTTTCCAGTGAAAATCAGTAACAAAGCAAAGATGTTTGCGCTCATAACTTTTATTTAAGATTGTAGCAGAAGTCTAATGTAGTACAAAATGAAAATGAAAAAATAGAAGGCCATGAGTATCCAGAAAGAATAAAAACTTGTTAATTTGCAGTAAACATGCCACTGTATGGGCAGAGGGAGCATAAGAAGTTGCTTGGTCAGTATCAAGTCCCTCACCCCCACTCTCCATTATCCACCATTGTCCTCAATAAAGCCATGCAATGTTGCTTCATAATCTAAGAACAGTGTTCTTGCTGTACAAATGTATCTATAAGACAAATTCATGAGCAACATTTCCAACCAGATTACTGCCACCTTGCCCTTCCTATAGAAATTCTGGGGCAAGACCATTACTGAGATAAAGTTAGTAGTAGTATGTTAATCTGGAGAACTACATCACAGAATTTGACTTCATTAGTTAGGCAAGAGGGAGCTATTGAATATCTCTGAGGACAGTGGTTATCTAAGTGGGAAGGAGGCCATGGAAGCCGTCCACCCCACTGGGGAGGAGTATTATATTGCAAATCTTGTTTAGAATTGCTGACACTTGGTTACAATAAAAAGAAAAACAACATTTACTCAATTTTATTATTGATATTATTATTATTATTTTATTTTTCAGAGAGTGCATTCCATTTTCTGCATTCAGGTGTTCTATTCTTAACATCTCACCTTCAGAATGTTGTAGGAAGGAGTATCACTGTCAAAATTGGAATAGTTGAAAATTTATTTAATAGTAGCTTATTAAATGGATTAGAGAAGAGGAATAGACTGATAAATATTCTATATTCAACTGCTGGATAGTGACGGCAACACTGAAGGAACAATTGAGAGGTATTGCTTGCGTAGTATGACCTTGTCAACTCAAAGGTTGCATGGCTTATGGATGTGTATGTAAATGAGTGAGTTCTCCAACAAGGAAAAATAGGAGTTAAAAGACTTTTTACACAAGAAAAGTCTATAATGTTCTCTGTGGAAGAAAATAATATTTTGAAGAATGTACTTATTGATTAAATGATTTCTTTTTGCCCTCATTTGTATTTCTTCTCTCTTCAAATGGAACCCTCAAAATCCAATTTAATTGCCAGGGCAGATTTCCTGTTCTTACATTTTAGAGTTTGCTTTTCAGATTCTTAACTTTGTTTGGCAACATCAACATTGCCTTGTTGGCCTTTTGTGAGTTATATGAGAAGATAAAAATCTAATGAACTCTGGATTTTCTCTACCACCAGCCAAATGTGTGCAGAGGAAGACAACTACTTGTATTTCTACTGTTTTAAATTCAAATTACCTAAAATATAGTTACCATTATATAGAGAACCACTGATAAGAACTGACTGTGCTCACTTAATTTTTTAATCTTGAAATTGTGCTTTATATTTTCATTACGTACAAAAGAACTGTTTGCACACACACACACTAGAAATCATATATGAGTTATTTGGTGCTTTGAATTCACCCATATAGACTTCACAGAGAAAGCTAACTGGGGTAATTATTGCAGGATATTAGTATTTTCTGTTGTCATTAATTTTCCTGCCAAATTCATTGTGATAACTATCACTCAGGACATGCATGCCTACAGACTTTTGCTGCCTGGTCCAAAATGGAGAGGTCCTGGATGTGATCACAAGACAATATGTAGCAACCATTAGTGAGCATCAGTGCTATTCAGAGAAATTCACGAAATAACAATCAGACAGCTTGACTAACCCTTCCACTGTGTTTCCAGCTTTCCACAGTTATAGGCCATGGTCCTACTCTTCATTGAGTTTAGTGTTCTTCACATTGCTATTATTAGATTTGTAGCTTATCATAAACATAATGAATTTAACATAATGGTTATAAGCATGGATTTGGGAATTCAGACACTCAATAACTACTCAGTCTTCAATAAGTAACTTGATCTTTCTAAAGTTCAGCTGCTGCTTCTATAAAATGAAGATTCATGCATTTTTACAAATGGTGAAATTACTAAAACTCCTCTCGCTGTGTAACTTACACCATAGTGTGATTCAGAGAGAAGGAAGGGGAAGATAATAATAAATATAAAAATAAGTAAATTTATGTACAAAGAAAGCACTGTGAAAGAAATTGGACAAGGTAAAAGGCCTCAGGAGTACCATTTTAAGGAAGGGAATTGCAATTTTAGAAATGTAGCCAAGACACTTCTCATTGAAAAGATCCTGTTGGATTTGAGACCTGAAGTAGATGAGGGAGTTTAGTTATGTAGAAATCTGGAGGAGGAGACCCGGGAAGAAGGAGCAGCCTGTGCAAACACTGTAGGGTGGGAGAATCCCTGATGTGTTTAAGGAGCAGAAAAGAGGCTCTGGAGCTGGAGTGTAATGAGGGAAGGAGGAGACGAAACATCCAAGTCTTTGGGATCTGTGTGCAGGTTGCAAATGAACAGCCTTTTCACTTTGCAAGAGCCTACCCCAAATCCATCAAGTACTTTAGAAGGGTTGAATAAGGTTTAACTATCAATCATTTGTAGATTTTTCCTGTCCACTATTTGTTCTACACTAGTGTGAAATATACAGTCATAGTTCTACCTAACCTTTACCAAGTGCTTACTGTGATCAAAAGATTATGCTAACATTTTATATTAATAATCTGTTGATTCTGACAACAGTCCAATGAGGTAGATATTATTACGCTCATTTTATAGACAAATAAAGACTTAGGGAGATTTAGGTTGTTGTACTGTGGCAAGTAGTTATGGCACATAATCCAAACCACTAAGGAATATTGTACTATTTAGTTGAGGAGACAACATGAGTAAGTTAAATTCTGCAGCAGAATAGCTAGGTGCATAACAGGCAAGACTGTAGCCACAGAGCCCTCAATTCTCACCAAGACTAGGTCGCTTACTTTCCCTTTGACTTGGAAGAGTCAACGAATTTTTCTATAAGAATCATAATACGGTTGTTTCCGGTTAAGATGGCGATGACATAGGTGGAACTGTGAGATTCTCCAAATGTGAGTTCCCCAAAAAGACTCTTGCCCTCCTCTCCCTACCCCCTTGCCCACAGCTGGATGCATTGGTCCGAGGCTCAGGGACCCCCGGTCCCATGCAGGGCTGGCTATTGCGTCCCGGGCTGCTCCCTTGTGGGTGGGAAGGCTCAGGTCTCAGCTCCCTCCCTGGCTTTATTGAGCCCAGACTGAGCCTCCGGTCACCCTGGGAGGCTCTGGGCACCCGCCCCTCGGAGAGACTGATTTCATTTCTGACTGAAGTACGCTGGGAGCGGCGCGTGGCCACTTTCGCCGCTCACCACCTGCCCTTTGGAGCTTTGGGGCTCTGAAATCTGCAGCTCTGGAGCCCCAAGTGGAGCGCCCAGCTG
>CAUYQG010106706.1:0-36795 GCA_963574415.1 Tarsius wallacei
GGCTGCTCGGATGTCTTCCTTTGAGAAGTGTCTGTTCATATCCTTTGCCCATTTTATAAAGGGGTTGTTTGTTTTTTTCTTTTCTGCGCATAGAAATGCTGCTTTAAGAAAGAAAGTCTAATACATGCTATAAGTAGATAAGAATCAACAAAGTAATGACTACTAATTTGTTCTTAATATTTTTTTCATTCTTACTATTTCTAGAGCATGTCTATTCAAGTGGAGTTAATCTAATCAGTCTAATCAGACTAATTATAATATCCTAAAGAATTGAAACATAACAAACACATCACATTGTTATGCTTTTCTTGCCAAATTAATTTTAAACAAAGCTCATGGCATACATCAGTTGTTAAATTTAAAAAGTCAAATTTGGGCTGGGCTCCGTGGCTCAGCCTGTAATCCCGCGCTTTGGGAGGCTGAGGTGAGTGAATTGCCTGAGCCCACAGGTTCGAGACCCACCTGGGCAACTTGGCAAGACCTCATCTCAACAATAAATCAAAAAATTAGCTGGGTGTGGTAGCGTGCACCTGTAGATCCAGCTACTTGGAAAGCTGAGGCAGAAGGATCGCTGGAGCCCAGCAGGTCAAGACTGCGGTGGCTGGGAGTGGCCACTGCACTCCAGTCTGGGCAACAGAGTGAGACTCCAACTCAAAAAAAAAAAAAGTCAAATTTGGTCTTAAAATAATGGATTTATAAAATATGAAATAATTATGAAAATTATAATACAGCTATTAAAATGCTTTTTGTATCATTATACTTGAAGTAATTTCTCTGTTATACAGACCTACCTCATTTTACTGTTTTTGTTTCTCTTCGCAAACATTGCGTTTTTTACAAATTGAAGATGTGTGGCCACCCTGCACAAAGTGTACATCAGTGACATTTTCCCAAAAAACATATGCTCACTTTGTGCAGCATATTTTTAGCAAGAAATTTTTAAAATTAATGCATGTACTTTTTTTTCAGATATAATGCTATTGCACTTAGTAGCTACAGTGTAGTGTAAACATAACTTTTAAAAACTTTTATTTTTATTTTTTAATTTGACAAATACTAATTGTACACATTCATGGGGCACAAGTGATAGTGATCAGACCAGGTTAATTAGCATGTCCACCATTTGTCATTTCTTTGTGTTGGGAACAATCAATATCCCCCTTGTAGCTATTTGAAACTATACAATTTATTATTGTTAACGGTAGTCATCCCACAATAGCATAGAACACTAGAACTTATTCTTCCTAACTAGCTGTAATTTTGTGTCCTTTAACAAATCTTTCCCTATCCTTCCCTTCCCCCTACATTTCCTATCCTTTAGCATCCTCTGTTCTACTTTTTGCTTCTATGATCAACTTTTTCTAGCATCCACATATGAGTGAGAACATGTGGCGTTTAAGTTTCTGTTTCTGGCTTCTTTTACTTATAATGTCCTCCAGTTCCATTCATGTTGCGACAAATAACAGGATTTCATTATTTTTTATGGCGAAATTGTAGTATTCCAATTTGTATATATACTACATTTTCTTTGTCTATTTATCTGCTGTTGGACACCTAAGTTGATTCCATATCCTGGCTATTGTGAATAGTGCTGTAATAAAAGCAGAGATACAGATGTCTCTTCAATGTACTGATTTTTTTTCCTTTGAATAAATGTCCAATAGTGGGATTGCTGGATCACACGGTAGTTCCATTTGCAGTTTTTTGAGAAACTCTCCTATTGTCCTTTATTGTAGCTGTACTAGTAGCTGAGAAATGTGGGTGAAGGAACATGAGGCTCTTTTTATCCTTTTTGTTAATTTTCTCTATGTTTGAAATTATTTCAAAGTGCATTACCCTAAAAAATAATCTTAAAAGGAGAAATTGGTAGAAGAGTATCAGAGAAAGTGACTAAATAGAACATTTTCCAAGGAGTTTTGCTATAAAGGGAAGAGCTGAGAACGTGTTTAATTAGCACCAGACTTCAAGCTGTCCCAGCTGACACTGCGTGGAGCAGAGAGGAGTTGCCCTCACAAAACCCAGCTCCAAACACAAAACCCAGCTCCAAACTGCTATGTTTTGGGGTAGGTTGTTCAGTAGCAATAGTAACTAGAAGAATAGCCTCTGGGTTTCCTTTTGTCAAAATTATTGAAGCACATCTGATTTTATTGAGCTTAATTTTTTTATTTTTTTATTTTAAAGATGTGAGGTACAATTCAGGGTTAAGTATACAAATGTTCATTATGCAGATACCCTTGTTGATGAGGTGTGCCTCCTCTCCTCCGGCAGAATCCCTCCACTGCCAATCCCGCCCAAGCTTAATTTTTATTGTGCTTCATAGTACTGTGCTTTTTACAAATCGAAGGTTTGTGGTAACTGCATCGAGCAAGTCTGTTGGAACTATTTTTCCAATAGCATGTGCTCACTTTGTCTGTCTTGTCATATTCCCCAAAAAAGGGAAACACCACAGGGTTGGACAGTGCAATGCATCCACAGTGTACCTCACTGCAAAGACATTCCCCTGAGGCTGGTGAGCAACCACAGGCTAATCAGCCCACTCTGAGATCACCGTATCCCCCATAGGAGTCTTATCCCTTGGTGGCGAGTGTTTCCATAGTGCTATAGTTTGGATATTTGTCCCTTCCAAATTTCTCATTGAAATTTGATCACCACTGTTGGAGGTGGGGTCTGGTGGGAAGTGATTGGATCTTGGGGGCAGATCCCTCATGAATGGCTTGGTGCCATTCTCTAGGGAGTGAGTTCCCACTCTTAGTTCCCCAGAGAACTGATTGTAAAAAGTCTGGCATCTCACTCTTCTCTCTCTGCCTTTGTCTCTGACCATGTATTGCCTGCTCTCCTTCACCTTCCATCGTGAGTGGAGCAGCTGAAGCCCTTAACAGAAGTAGATGCTGGCATCATGATTCTTGGACAGCCTACAGAACCATGAGCCAAATAAACCTCTTGTCTTTATGAATTACCCAGTCTCGGGTATTCCTTTATTGAAACACAAAACAAATGAAGACACATAGTCAGTTGTGTCCAAAGCACATTTGTCTTATCTAAATGTGCAAATAAGCGAGTGGTCCCCTGCAGTACTGACCACTTATGTCAGTCACCTCCAACACTGCAGCCCTCACCAGTGACTTGTCAGCCACTGCACACCGAAGGTCATGTTATCCCACAGTACTGAGTAATCCCTGGTATTCCCCAAAGCTAAAGACATCAGAGAACATAATGCAAAAGACAGCCGAGCTCTAGACCTGAGAGGAATATTCCCACAACTTTTGGGACTCCATAGGGAAGTAGAAGATCCTAAAAAGGTGAGCTTCTTATGGGGTTCCAGGTCCACTAGAAGTTTCCTCTAGATTTCTTCATGTGGGATCAAAAATAGCAAAAGGAGGAAGAGCAGAAGTGGAAGAAAATGGAAGGACAAGTCTTTGAGGCACCAAATTGGGGAGATTTTAAGCTTTCCAAAAGGCAAAAATTATGCCAACAAGAAAAGCACCAAATGGACTAAATACATAAATCTTTTTAAAGTGGGGATATTAAGTCAACTAAAAAAAATCCAAGAAATAGAAAAATAGCAAAACAGCCTCCTCCCCCACCCCCTCGAAAATGTATAGCCCAAATATCATCGGGATTTTTCTTTTTCACACAATATAGATGTAATGTCAGCTTTTAATTAAGCTGCCTTCTGATGATAGAGCTTGTTTAATTTTTAAAATATCTTGAATTGTAAGTCTTCTTCAAGATGTTTTACTTTTGCTTCTACTACTAGGTGGGCTTCTGTTGTCAAACAGGCAGCTCACAGAAGCAGCCAGCCCACTGCAGTGGCCGCTCACCGCCCTTCCTTGTCACAGTGGGATATGTGGCTCTCAGTTAACAATCGCTCTAAACCCACCAGTGTGTTCAGGGCTTCCTCATACTCATGTGATGGTCCATAGGAGTCTAAATGTGAGCCCACAGAGAAGGCGATTCCCCTCCTGGGGATTCCCCTCAAGGATATTTCATTCCCTTTACCCATTTCTTGGTTTCTCAGCTCCTGGCTGACTCGTCAAATGTTCCTCAGTGAGCAGGTCTAATGCAAACCTACTCCCAAAGCCTGAGAAAACTAAGAGGCCAAAGAAAGAGGCGGACAAATTCAGTTTTTTAGACACGTTTAATGAGAACTTACGAACAGAAGCAGTGTCTTCTGCAGCTGCGAGAAAATACTTGTAATAGAGTAAGCTTTTTTGATAAAAACGTGTAGCTGATCATGCCTCAGACTTTTTTTGTGAAACTCATGACCACTGGGGAGGTTAGATAAACATCTTTATGAGGGGTTATCTGTGCTATCGGCGTTGTTTCTTTATGCTATGGGAACACTGTGGTATGCAGGAGTTAAATATTGGTCATCATGGTTGTTTTGCTTCAATATGTCTTTCCTCCCAAGCAACGAGTTGTTTTCTACATGATTCATTTAATTTTTGACCAGTATAGTCCAATGAAGAAAAGAAAGACTATCACAAATGATACTGGGAAAACTAGATGTTCATATGGAAAAGAACTTTCACCCGTACCTCATCCTTGCCTGATTAAATAATTCAAAATGTATCATAGACCTAAACTTAAGAGCTAAAACTCCTTTTTCACACTACTCAGAGAGGGTAACATACAGTATGGTTCTTCCCATCTAAACTATTCCCATCGTAATTTAAAGGGAAACTTTCACAATGTCCTTGATATCCTGCAAATGAAGGTGGAGAATGTCCTCAAGTTCCTTGCAGCAGGAACCCACTAGCTGGCACCAACCTTGACTTCCAAATGGAACAGGAAATCTAGAAAGGGAAAAGTGATGGCATCTACCTCCTAAATCTGAAGAGGACTTGGGAGAAGCTTCTGCTGGACGCTCATGCCACTGTTGCCATTGAAAACCCTGCTGATATCAGTGCCGTATCCTCCAGGAATACTGGCCAATACTCTGTGCTGAAATTTGCTGCTGCCACTGGAGCCAGTTTAGTTGGGAAGAATCACACTGCATGGAGCCCTCTCTGAGTAGCGTGAAAAAGGAGTTTTAGCTCTTAAGTTTAGGTCTATGATACATTTTGAATTAATCAGGTAAGGATGAGGTACAGGTGAAAGTTCTTTTCTTTTCCGTGTGAATATCTAGTTCTTCCAGCATCATTTGTGATAGTCTTTCTTTTCTTCATTGGACTATATTGGTCAAAAATTAAATGAATCATGTAGAAAAACAACCTGTTGCTGGCCGCTTCACTCCTGGAACCCTCACCAATCAGATCTAAGCAGCCTTCTGGGAGCCATTGCTCTGTGGAACAGACTCTCCTCTGCATAATGTGGACATTGCCATCCCATGCAATACGGGAACTTATTCAGTGGGTCTGATGTGGTGGATGCCGGCTTGAAAAGTTCTGTATATGAGTGACACCATCTCCTAAGAACACAAGAGGTTATGCCTGGTCTCTACTTTTTTTTTTTTTTTCCTTTTTTTTTTTTTTGAGTTGAAGTCTTACTCCATTGCCCAGGCTGGAGTGTAGTGGCATGCTCATGGCCACCCCAGAACTACAGGAACACGCTACCACGCCCAGATAATTTTTGACTTGTTGTAGAGACAAGGTCTCACCAAGCTGCCGGGGCTGGCCTCAAATCCGCGGGCTCAGGCAATCCACTCTCCTTGGCCTCCCAAAGTGCTGGATTACAGGCTGAGCCACTGAGCCCAGCCCTGATCTCTACTTCTACAGAGATCCTGAAGAGACTGAAAAGGTAGAGTGGCCTGCTGCTGAAAAAGCTGTGACCAAGGAGAAATTTCGTGATGAATGGACTGCTCCAGCTCCTGAGTTCACTGCTACTTAACCTGAGGTTGCAGGCTAGTCTGAAAACACACAGGTGCCTTTTGGAGCACAAAACAAAATCTCATACATTTTTGGTGGGTGTATCAAATGGTGCAATAACTTTGGGGAAAGTTCTGACAGTTGGACAAACACCTACTTTATGACTCAGCAAGTCTACTCTTAGGATTTTACTCAAGAGAAATAAAAACATATGTTCACAAAAGATTTGTACAAGAATGTTCTGTTGGGAGACAATTCTCCATGAATCTCTGGTTTTTTATGCATCTTGTAAGCAGAAGCACTGGCTGCCTTTGTTCTGAGCTATCTATATGTTTGTACAGAGAACAGCCTTTGAAGATAAAGACAAGGTCTTACTCTGAGAAATTATGAAAGAGTCTGTTTCCCTAGGTTCATGGTTCCTCTCTTGTTACACAACTCAGTATGCAGGTGTCACTTGGCCCTCTTTACATCATTCTGGGGAAATTGTGTCTTAGGGAACTTGTGCAAATACTGATACTCTGGCTACTGCTAGTCTGTGAGCAGAAAACTCTTTGTTTCTAACTCAGAAGTCTTGTGTCATCTGCCAGTGTCCATGAAATTGCAGCAGGCTAATTTGGTATCTTGCAGATAGGGTAATTTTTTAGACTTTGCACAGTTCTTGACATGTTCATTGCAATTTTTTTTCCTAGTTGCCTATTAAAGTTTATGGGAGTCCGTTGTTTGGGACTTTTTATACTAGGCTCCAGCAGACCAGACCAAACCAGAATGCAGGTACTTGTGCAAAGTGCCACATAATCAAACCGAATTTTAAAACAGGCCAATTTTTAAAAACAGGAGATTCCAGTCAACCTGAGTCAGTGTAACCATGAAGTCCCCTATTTTAGCCTTACAAGGAACATTAACTTGAAATGACCAATCTATGTTTGTTCTCTATTTCTGCTTTCTTTAGCCCTTTTTGCCTGTAAAGCAGGCATGTCCAACCCACAGTTTGTGGGCTGCATGCAGCCCCGAACAACTAGCAGCCCCACAAACATCATGTGTTTTTTAGCAGTTACTTTCTTTGTGACTCCATGCATAGTTCCATTTCTGAAGTTCACAATCACACCATATTCATGACATCACTGTTTGGTAGCACATACATTTTTGAGCAGCCATCTTCAATTATGAAGCACACAAAGAGTAAAATTCAAGCAGACATTTCTGATGAGCACCTTGAGAACTCACTAAGAATTGCGACCACTTCCATTGAACCAGACATTGATAGGTTCGTTTTATAAAAGCAAGGTCAAATTTCCAACTAGTTTTATATTGTTCTTATTTTTATAAACTTTATAATAAAAAATATTTTTAAAAAGAAGTCTTGCCTGAGCCCGGGGGTTCGAGACCAGCCCGGGCAACTTGGTGAGACCTCGTCTCTACAGTAAATCAAAAAGTAAACCAGGCGTGGTGGCATGCGTCTGTAGTTTCAGCTACTTGGAAGGCTGAGGCAGAAGGATCGCCTAAGCCCAGCAGGTTGAGGCTGCGGTAGCCATGAGTAGTGCCACTGCACTCCAGCCTGGGTGACAAGAGTGAGACTCTGACTCAAAAAAAAAAAAAAAAGTATTATTATTTATAAACACTAACTATATTATATAATTTATTTTCAGCCCAAGAATATCCTCTTTACTCAAAGTGGCCCAGGGAAGTTCAAAGCCAGTCTCTCCTCTGCTAGGCTCATCAGAACACTCATTCTACTTTATAGAATGATATGGTGTCCAATTATAGAATGACAAAGAAACACCAGCTGGATCTATAAAGTAAATTTGCAGCTGGGCATAGTGGCTCATGCCTGTAATCCTGACATTTTGGGAGTCCAAAGCAGAGTTCAGGAGTTCAAGACGAGCAACATAATGAGACCTTGTTTCCACAGAAAAATTTTTAAAAATTAGCCAGGCATTAGCAGTGCATGCCTGTAGTCCCAGGTACTCGGGAGGCTGAAGCAGGAGTCGAGGCTGTAGTGAGGCATGATCATGCCACTGCACTCCAGCCTTGGGAACAACCCAAGTGTCCATCAACAGGAGAATAGGTAAAATGAATTATGCCATACTTAAATGATGTGATACCACTCAGCAATAAAAGGGAATGAACCACTGAAACACGCAACATGAATGAATCTCAAAATACAGGCTCAGTGAAAGAAACGGTACATAGAACAGTACTGTGTGATTGCAATTATATGAAGTTCTTGAACAGGAACTATGACAGAAACATGAGGACAGTCACTGTTTCTTGGTATGGATAAAGCTCAGGACTGACTAGGAAAGGGTACAAAGACATTTTCACAGTTGATGAGATGTTCTCAGATGGAGGGTGGGTCGAGTTTTGTATTTTTAAAAAACTCGTAGAATGGTACACTTAATATCTATTTCACTGTGTATAAATTTTACCTCAAAAGAAAAAAAAGAACTATAAAAATTATGATCTAGGCCTGAGCATGGTAGCTCATGCCTGTAATCCCAGCACTTTGGGAGGCCGAGGCACGAAGACTGCTTGAGCCCAGGAAACCATCATGGGCAACATAGTGAGACCTCAACTCTATTAAAAAGGTCAAAAAATTGGCTGGGTGTGGTGGCATGTACCTCAGCTACTCAGGGGACTGAGGCAGAAGGATTGCCTGAGTCCAGGAGGTCGAGGCTGCCCTGAGGCATGATTGTGTCAGTGCACCCCAGCCTGGGCAACAGAATGAGACTGATTCAAAAACAAAAAAATTGTGATCTATATAAGTATATGCAAGCTGAAGTGTTTATGGATAAAGTATACTCATGTCTGCAATTACTTTGAATTGAATTGATGGATGAATAGGCATGCTTGGAGAATGGATAGATACTAACAAAACAAATAGAGTAACATATTAGCAATTGTAGACTAATAATTGAGTCTGTCACTATACAATTCTTTCAACTTTTCTATATATATGAAAATTTTTATAATAAAATATTGGAGAAAATATGTATAAAATTCTAATGGGGTGAGAGGTATTTTACTGTGAAAGGAGTTCATGAAAATAAGGTTGGGAACTATTACTGAAAGTCAAGTTTGTCAGTCTTTTTAGTTATTATACATAATTTAGAGATGTCTCTCAGATAAGAGGTAGACAGAGAAGGGAGAGAAAAGAAAGAGATGGCAAGATTTCTAGTTTGGTACTATTAGAATATTTCAAATGTGTCCTTTTGTGACATGAAACTTTAGCAAAAAAAAGAAGATACCTTTTTTTATAAATATATAGTTTATTTAAAAGTAAGGCCAGGCACGATGGCTCAGCCTGTAATCCCAGCACTTTGGGAGGCCGAGGCGAGAGGATTGCCTGAGCCTGGGGGTTCAAAAGCAGTCTGGGCAACTTGGTGAGACCTCGTCCCCACAATAAATCAAAAAACTAAGCTGGATGTGGTAGTGTGCCCCTGTAGTTCCAGCTACTTGGAAGGCTGAGGCAGAAGGATCACATGAACCCAGCAGGTCGAGGTTGCGGTGACCATGAGCGTGCCACTACACTCCAGCCTAGGCGACAGAGTGAGACTCTGACTCAAAAAAAGTAAATTAGAGAGAGAGAGATTCATCTCCCCAAGTGGGGGAGGGAGCCAATGCCAAGAAGCATGGCAACATCCATAGCTCAAAGAGCACACGGCCACACCAGAGTCCAGCAAATCAACAGCCAAAAGAGGGTATCTTTAAAAATGATGACAGACTAGGGGATGGGGGATGGGATTGGCAGTTGAGGGAAACTGCTAGGGGAGGCAGGGGCATACCTCATCAATAAGGGTACCTGCATAATCAACGTTTGTATACCTAACCTTGAATTGTATCCCACGTCTTTATAATAAAAATAAAAAATATAAATATAAATAAATAAATAAAAATGATAATGGACTAGTTTTATAAGTAACATGAGTCATACAAATCATCCCCTAAGTCCAGCCAAATTCTAAGTCAATGAAAATTTCATTAAATAATTAATATGTATTATATATTATAATTGTGTAAGGTTAGATAGCTCAGTTTATGACATTATTGTAGTTTTTATTTTTTTGAGTTAGAGTCTCACTGTCACCCAGGCTGAAGTGCAGGCTGTTGGAACCACAGGCATGCGCCACCACTCCTGGCTAATTTTTTGATGTGTTGTAGAGATGAGGTCTCACCAAGTTGCCCAGGCTAGTCTCGAACCCCTGGGCTCAGGTAATTATTTCACCTCCACTTCCCAAAGTGCTGGGATTACAGGCATTAGTCACCCCACCTAGACTTACTGTATTATTTTTTTCATGTTGTGTTTTTGAATTTGGTATAATTTTGGCGATATCTGTAATATATTTAATGTTGAAATAAATTAGTATATTATTTCCTTGGGGAAAATATATAATTTACTTTGTGTCACAGTGCCCAGAAACAGATTTTGGAAAAAATGAATTACTACTTATATTTTAAATAGATAACTATGTTAGGATCGGTTTTTAAAGTATCTTTCTTGCCAGGCATGGTGGCTCATGCCTATAATCTCAGAACTTTGGGAGGCTGAGGTGGGAGGAACATTTGAGGCCAGGAGTTCAAGACCAGCCTGGGCAACAAAGCAAGACTCTGTCTCTCCAAAAAAATAAAAAAGTAGCTGAGCATAGTGGTGCATGCCTGTAGTCCCAGCTACAAAAGAGACTGAGACAGAACAATCGCTTAAGCCCAGGAGTTCAAGGCTGTGGTGAACTGTGGCCACGTCACTGGGTGACAGAGCAAGACCTAGTCTCAAAAAAAAAGAAAAGAAGTATCTGTCTATTGATATCTTACATGAAGAAATTTGTTTGTGTGACCATAGAGCTCTTTAGCCAGCATTCTAATCTTTGTTCTGGTCCCCTGAGCAGTGAAAATAAAAATTACAGTGAATTTTTTACTTCCAAACAGAAAGCATCATTATTTTCCTCCCTCATGTTGCATCATTTTCACAAATAGTTCAAACACTACAGAGACAGTGAACACATTCTCATACATATTCTGTCCAGATAACTAGCAGTTTGTTGTTTGCTATATATCATGGACATCTTCCATGCCAAAAATTAAAGATCTACCTTTTTAAAAGATACATATAGTATTCTATTGTAATGAATATGTCATAATTGGCTTAATTAAAACCTTGTTGATCCTGGTTGATGCAACTTTCATTATTAAAAGTAACAATATTATAAGTATTATTGTGCATGCTAAACTTGTCCTGTTATAAACTTGGAATAAGTTTTTGAATCATAGTCTGTGTATATTTTACATTTTGTTCGATATCTTAAATTTATTTTCAGGAAGGCTGCACCAATTTACAGTCCCACCAGCTGTGTTAGATTTTTAGCTACTGCTTCAGCTTCCAGAACACTGCAGCTTCTACCTCACAATGTAAACTATTTTTTAAAAGGAACACTTAAATATTCACTAGAGGGACATTTCTCATCTATTATTTGCCAGAAATACCCCTAGCCATTTAAATCAAAGTCTTCAAAAATATTGAAGGATATTCCAGTTGATACTCCTTTGTTGAAAATTAGACCCACACATAAACTTCCCAGGAAGATGGTAATTCATCCTATTTTTAAAAGTCAATCTAGTTTTCAAAGCTTGCAACAGCCATTATAAGAAAATCCTTTTGATGCCAAACTTCAAAGTCCTGTTTTGGTTAAGGCTCTTTTATTTTTGTTTCAATTTTAATAAAAAGATGAAATACTTGATTCCTTTACTTGAAAACTAGAAATTTAGTCATTAAAAGGCATGTCTCCACAAACATAGCTAAATCCAACAGGACTGCAGCACTGCCTTCATTAAATAAGGGCCAGCATCTCTCCTTCCATTTGGAAAACTCTGTGCCAGTTACCAAAGGGAAAGAGGGGAAGAAACAGGAGGGAGAGAGAGGCAGTGACCTAACATCTGTTTGAAAAAAAATGACTAATCAAAATTATTAAGTGCATCAGAAAGACTAGAAGCTAAAGTGAATATTTTTGGTCACAAATGATATATCAATGTGACTACAGCCAGAGCCAGAACCACAGAGAGCTATAGATTCTAATTCTCCACTAAGCAGCTCTCTGTTAATTAAACTGTCTCAGGCCTTGTTCAATCCAGTCAGACTATACAGCTTGGAGAAGTTAAAAACTTACTCAAGGTCACCTGTAACTAGTAAGTGGCACATTCCAGACTCAATCCAAGATCTATTTGACTTTGAGACTCCATTCCACTGCCTTGGTTCATTTATTTTACATAAGTGCCAGAACAACCTTAAAAAGTAGTTGGCGATGAAACCATTTTGGCAAAGGACCTAATTGAGATTTTTTAAATATATGATCATAGAGCAGGAGTCAGCAAAACGTGGCTCATGGGCCAAATCCTGTGTTTTACTTGTTTTTGTAAATAAAGTTATTTTGGAACACAGCTACACTCATTTGTTTACATTTTGTCTATGGTTGCTTTTGCACTACATCAGAGTTCAGTAATTGCAACAGGGACCATATGTGAGGAGGGACCCAAAAAGCCCTGGAACTTATTTATAAAATATTGTGTTTTTATTCTTACATGTTTAAACTTCAGTTCACTATCAAAGACTTCTCTGTTTGATGCAATACACCTATAGAGATGCTTTTTCTGCTGCTGAAAACAGTTTTTGAACTCAATTTTGATGCCTTTTAGTGCTTCTGCCATTTTTTGTTTCACCTCTTACACATCAGCAAAACGTTTCCCGTTAAGGACTTTTTTCATCCAGGGAAACAAAAAAAGGGAAAGACTGGGTGAATAAGCCAGGGGTAGAGGTACGATGGTCATGCTGTTTTTAGTAAAAAAACTGCTGAACACTCAATGCAGTGTGGGCTGGTACACTCATAAATTACCTATTACAAAATGGGCAAACACATTGAAAGAATCTCCAAAAAATGAATTCACTGAAGCTGAATGCAGCCTCTCACGACAACACTAGCTGGTACACTGATGCTGAGGGGCTCTTAGAACACTTACCTTGTGGGGAAGCTTGTGCCACAAAGGGCCCACCCTCTACAAAATAATTCTGGCTTTGGGGAAAGGGGGGTCTTCCCTTGTAGACTGCAAAACCTAAACTGCTCACTATCTGGCCCTTTAAGAAAAAGTTTGCTGACCCTGACATAGGGTAGGAATTAGAGCCAACAGTCCAACTCAGTTCTGTCAACGTCCAGAAAAGTTGTGCCACATTACCTAGTCTAATTATACTTGCTCATTTTGTGCCTATGCATTTTGTGTAAAGTTTTTGACAGCATTTTTCATATTCTTGTGGACAAGTTAGTTACACGGCCTGGATGACAGTACAGTTACTTGCTAACCCAGTGTCTACGAGTAAAGGTTATCCCAACTGTGCCTGCCTGGTCAAATTACATCCGCATTATATATGTGATATTGTTGTGAATCTGCTTGGAATTGAGGAGAGGCTGCTTCAATAACTGGTAGAAAATATGTAGGGGATTCTTTTTTTGATTGTCAATCAAAAGCTAGCCAAGCCCAACCCATTCATGACAGCAACACAACTCAGGGAAAGTCTCTTGTCATAGACTGAGACAGGGTCTCTAATCCTCTAATCCCCCCTAAAACTCAATAAAAATCACAATGCGGGGATTTTCAAAAACAAAAATCATAAGCCCACAAGGACAAAGAGAATGAGAGAGAGGTAACAAAAATAATGACATTTGGAAACTAGAAAACACAGTGATAAAAGATGAACTCTGAGCTGCTAGTGGGCAAGCCAAAAAGCATGCCAACTCACGTGAAATTTACCCCCCAAAACCTCAGAAATTAGAAGCACTAGGAAAAAGGTTCAGGAGCACCAGGAGAATTGGGTGAAAGCCTTTAAAGAAAGAATCAGACCCCACATCCTACCCCTATTCCATCTGTTCATCAGCACACCTCCACTCTAGACCACATCTCCACTGTGGTTCCAGTCTTTTTCCTTCCAGGTCCTTGACAAGACAACCAGGATATTGGACATGAAAGCTAAGTAAGAAATTATTACTTTTGGGGGGACAACTTTCTTTGGCCTCTTGCTGGTTCATTTTTGCCCCTTCCCTTTTCTAGGTAGAGATATCAAGCAGTAGCTTGTTTTCTACCTGCTTACATTTCTCGGAGGAGCATCATGTGCTAATACCATCTTTACAACTCCGTGCTGGTTGAGTCCCTTGGCTGGCCCTTTACCTTACTGTAGCAATTGGATGCTTCTGGATGTTAAGTGCTGCCATCTGGCCTTTATTACTTTGAGGCCCCACTTTCCCCATGGACACTGACAAGTCCAGCTCTGTGCGTATCTTTCCTACCATCATTCCTGACCTGCAGAGGCCACTGAACCTCTTCGCGATACTGATGCCTCTCTAGCAAGCACACTTCTAATGGCCTTTGAGCAACACATCTTAGGGCTGTCCAGTAAAATATGATCCTCTGAAGGATCTGCTGGCCTCACACATCATGGACCCATTCCAACATGCCCACTTCCCTTAATCTCTTTATTCTTTCCTCTCTCTGTCAGGAAAATGCAAACATTTCTCCTTTGCTGAATATTAGTCATTGCTTCTTCTAGGCTTCCCGGGCTACCCTAGCAACAAAGTTGCCCCATTTGTTGGGGTCCTTGCCATGTTAACTTGCCCCAAATAATGAGAGAAAGTGCCCCAACATAATCAACTAGTAGTTGGAAACTGTCAAGGGGAGGGGGGTATACCTCATCAACAAGGGTACCTGCATAATGAACATTTGTATACCTAACCCTGAATTGTACCCCACACCTTCAAAATAATTTTTTTTTAAATAATGAATTATTGCTTATTTAGTCTCCCATTCTGACCCCGTGAAGAACTCTCAAAATCCAATCCCAGGGACACTTCCTTAACTCTTGTTAGTACATGCTAGCCAATTTCAGCAACTCTTTTGGTAGAATCTCTTTCCTCCATTATCAGGCCCAGCATGTTCCCAGCCAGCTTATGCTGGGATTTAACCCTAGTTGTTGGCTTAACACCTAGGACAGCTGGTTAGGGTAGCTCCTGAGATACATACCCATTGTACTGTTATAGAGAGGTCTATGTGGTCTATGTGATTTCTACCATGGGAACTGCGGACTGGTAAGAATGTAGGGATGCATTTGGAACACAGCATCTGGAGACATTAGTCAATTACAATCCTTAAAAACAGTCAGAGATCCAAGAGGCACATTCCTCATGGACACCACACGTTATGTGCCCAAGGAAAAGGGGGAAACATCTTCTGCAGGAAGCCAGAAGTCTGACACACCTAACGAAACATCCCAGTCAAACCACCTGGCAATGACTGAGTTCCACAAGTCCCAAGTCCTACCCACATGTACAAATTTTTTTAAACAGCTTTTTTATTTTCACATTTTAAAATATATTTGAATAGCCAAAAATTTACTGAACATTTGAGAAAAGTTGCTAATATGAAAGTCAGAGAACAAAACAAACATACATAGTATCTATATAAATGGCAAAATCACAATCTAAAAGATTGTGCAAGGATTGTGTGTGTGTGTGTGTGTGTGTGTATGTGTGTGTGTGTGTGTGTTTGTAAAATACATAGCCTCAGGATAACAAGAGAGCTTACTATATCCAATAAGATAATAAGAGAGCTTACTATAGGACAGGTTTTGTTTGTTTGTTTTTTGGTTTGGGGTTTTTTTTAGAGACAGGGTTTTGCTTTGTTGCTCAGGCTGGTCTTGAACTCCTGGGCTCAAACAATTCTCCCACCTTAACCCCCCAAAGGGCTGGGGTTATAGGCATGAGCCACCACACCTGGCCAGAACAGATTTTGTTTGTAAAAAAAATGTAGAGAATAATAAGACAAAAAAAGTCCTTGAAAATAATGAAAATAGAAATGAAAAACTCAGTTAATAGATTGAAAATATAGTTGAAGAAATTTCCCAGAAATTTAAGTAAAGACAAAGAAATAGAACACAGGAGAAAAAGACAATAAAAGTAGAGAATCAGTATAAAGAGTCAATACCAACTGATAGGAGCTACAGAAATAGACAACAAAGAAATGAAGGGGTTGGGACTATCAATGAAATAATTCATGGAAATATTCTGTTAAAAATTTAATGAGTTTCCAGATTGAGAGTGTTCATAAAGTGACTAACCCACACAAAGAATAAAACTAATCCCAGCTCTAGACATATCATTATGAAATTTTATAAAACCGAGAGCAAAATAATCTTGAAACATTTTTTTCCTTAAACAGGAGTGAAATTTAAGTATTTTTCACAAAGAATTAAGATTTAAGAATTTTCCACAGCAACACTGGGAGTTAGAAAAACCGTAGCAAAGTCTTTATTATTCTAAAATAGAATTATTTCCAATCTATACCTGATCAGACAAGTCAATTAATTTTCAGCATAGAAAAAAGACATTTTAAGATATGCAAGTTCTTAAGAAATGAAATTCTACACATCTATTCTCAAAAAGTTATTGGAGAATGTGCTTTGCCAAAATGAAAGGATAAACCAGGAAAGGAGACACAGTCCAGGCAAAAAGGAATCTCTCACAGGCTTTGTTCCTCTTCCCCTTCCTCAAATTTATATGTTGAAATCCTAATCCCCAGTACTTCAGAATGGGACTGTATTTAGAGATCAGGCCTTTAGACTGGTAACTATGGCAAAATGAAATCATATGAGTGGGCCATAATCCAATATGAGTAGTGTCTTTATAGGAAGAAGAGATTAGCTTTCTACAAAAAATTTACCTGAATAGGCATGTTTATTGCAGCACTATTTACAATAGCAAAAACATGGAACCAACCATGCTGCCCATTGAAACTGGACTGGATTTTTTTAAAATGTGGTACCTAAACTGATGGAATATTACATACCACAAACAAGAACAAAATTATGGACTTTGCAGCAACTTGAGTGGATTTAGAGTCTATAATACTCAGTGACTGATTACAGAAACAAAGAACTGAGTACCATATGATCTCACTCATAAGCAGACCCTGAACATTTACAATACTGTAAGAAAGAGATTGGCAGTAGCTGGAAACTGCTAGGGAAGGGGGCCACAAAACATTAATAAGGGTACCTGATCTCAAACCAGGCAAAGTGGGTTCCAAAGGTAGGCCCAAACTTTACCTCTACAATGACCACTTGTATACCTAATCCTGAATTGTACCCCACATCTTTAAAAAATAAAAAATTTTTTAAATGTTAAATACCAAAAAAAGAAGAGATTAGGACACAGATACACATGGAGCAAAGACCATATAAAGACAGAGAGAAGACAGCTATCTATAAGCTGAGGAGAGAGGCCTCAGAAGAAATCATCTCTGCCAGCAGCTTGATCCCAGACCTCTAGCCTCCAGAACTGGGAGAAAACAAATTCCTGTGGTTTAAGCCACCCCATCTGTGATACTATGTTATAGCATCTATGGCACACAAATACAGGATTTAATATAAAAAGGTGAAGAAAGTACCAGAATGATAGTAAAGGAACACCCAAAATGACCACCAAAGCATGTTTGGAGAGCAAGTGATGTGGATTGGAGCAAGTCAGGCGTCTCTGGGAGAGAGGTCTCCAAGAAGATGAGATTAATGGACTACCTAATATGTTTAAATGTACTGAACATATAACTGAGGGAGAATTTAAGGACAAATTTCTCATAAGTACATAGAGAACTAAGAAAATAATCAAAAAAAGGGCAATTATCAACTTTCAGAAAATAAAAAGTCATGCCAGAACAAGGTAGTCACGGCATAGTATATATCTGTGAACACAGTCTTAGTCATGTAAACACTGAATGCTAATCAACTCTTCAGAAGATAAAAAGATATGCAGAACAGAAAGATAATCATGACACATTACTGAACAGTATTTGTATAGCTTCAGTTGTGTAAACATTGAATACTGATCTGACCCAAATTATCATATTAACTATATTGAGGGAGACAGGAAATCTGTGTATGTTGGTGTGTTCCAGTAGTGGGGGCCACAGAGGGCAGGGGAAGGAGGGTTCCCACATATTCCATACTGGTTAATCAGTTGACAGTACCATAAGTGGAAAAATCAAGTGTCAAGAACTGTGAAGAATCTGAGATTTTACCCCACTTCAAGCTATCAGGTTAGCCTGCCACAGTCCATGGACACTAACAGAAGTTATGAAACTCTGCGGTCAGAAGCAAAGTACTTTATTACTCATGACACAGCAAATAGTATGAGCATCATATTCACATTAGTTCCCTTTACACTCAGCTCTTTGAGGGTGATGTGGGATGACCTAGGTGGATGCTTCACAAGGAGTACGTTTACATTAGGTTAGAAGATCCCAATCTTTTTTAATGGGCTGCAAACAAATCTGCCCAGTCTTTGGCCCAGAAGAGGACATTAACTTTGTTATGCTAGACAAAAAACAAACCTGTTTTCTACTCCGGAGACACTTGCTTTCAACACTTTGCTAAATAGACATCAATAAAAAGATCAGAAAAAAGCTATCAGCGACTCTGCTTGTGAGACATTTAAAAATGCAAGAAATTCATGGATAATTATTTCCAAAAATCAAGAAATAAGCACAGATGATCCCCAACTTACTATGGTTCAACTTACAATTTTTCAACTTTCTGATGGTGTTCAAGTGATATGCATTCAGTAGAAACCACACTTCAGTTTTGGATTTTTATCTCTTCAACACTTTACTATAAAATAGGCTTTGTGTTAGAGGATTTTGCCCAACTGTAGGCTAATGTAAGATTTCAGTACACATTTAAGGTAGGCTAGGCTAAGCTATGATGTTTGGCAGGTTAAGTATATTAAATGTGCTTTCAACTTATAGTATATTTAACTTATGATGGGTTTATCAAGACATAATTCCATCATAAGTTGAGAAGCATCTGTATCTATAGAGAGGTAGATATCAAAATAATTAATTAAAAGAGTTTAAAGTAGTTGTTTCCAGGGAATTGATATTAGTTTTGGAAGAGGAGTTTAGGCAGTTGATTACTGTTTTCATCACTAGTCTTGAAGGACTATGTGACTCTAAACTATATGCATGGATAATGAATAAAAATTAAAATGTCATAGAAAACAACCACGTTTAGATGTTGAGATTAATCTAAGGCAGGAAATATGGTACACAGGGTCAAATTCCAAATTAATAATATTCTAAATAACCTCACCATTATCACTGATAATATGTAAAAGGGAATTCTAGGTTAGACACAGTGGCTTACACTTGTAATCTCAACACTTTAGTACACCAAGGCAGGAGTATCACTTGAGTCCAGAAGTTTGGAACCAGTTTGGACAACATAGTGAGAACTCTGTTTCTAAAAAAAAAAATTTTTAATTAGTTGGTGTGGTGGTACGTGCCTGTAGTCCTAGCTACTTGGGAGCCTGAGGCAGAAGGATTGCTTGAGCCCAGGAGTTCAAGGAGACAATGGCCTAAGATTGTGTCACTGTATTCCAGTTGGGTAACAGAGTGAGATCCTGTCTCTAAAAAATAAATAAAACAATAAGTAAATACTATAATTTAAACCTATGACATACATTTTATCATTTTCCCCCAGAAATGAGTGAACAAAGCACTGTCTTCACAACTTATGGTGAAAAATGGAAATAGCTGGATGGATGCTTATAAGGTAAAATGTTTCATCTTAATTAGCTTTGTAGTTTACTACTTACTCCTGGAAAGTCTTTAGGATTTGGATGAAACTGGAGGGACGGCAGTATTCATTTATCTTCGACAAATTAGTCAAGACAATAACCATTCTATATTTTCTTCTATAATTAGTCTATTATGGAGCTAGAAAAAAAAGTTTACAAGTAGAGCAAGCTCAGCTACTAAAACGACATATCATGCTTTCTATCAAGGAGGAGGGCTGACAAGCTAAATCACAAGCTCAGAAGAAAAGGGAGAATTTAGAAGTAATGCTAACTCAATCTCAGCAGGGAATGAGAAGAAAGAACTGAGCAGAATTGTAGAAGCACAAAATAACTTTCTAACAGCACCACCACCAACCTCCCAACCACCACTACCAAATTTTGAGTCACATCACTTAGGATGGCTTCACTGTTAATTTGAAGGACTACATGAGCACTCAAACATTCATAATCCAAATGTGAGGATAAACTGCTTTCTACAATGTTAGCTATAATTTATTCAGTAGAATCTGGGGTTTGTATGAATATAGGGTTAAATATAGACAAACTGGTTCCAGATTCCATGATCTTAGCCACTATGTGATATAAATACTTAACTGAAAATAAATATATATTTAACTTAAATGCACAATGCTTGATGGAGAAGTTATTTCATAAATAGCAGATATTATTTTAAGCAGAGGAAGAAGACTTATACAGTTACTGGTTCAACACCCAAGAATATAAACTTAGTGGTATCTTTGTCACCACATGGAGAGAGTCTACCAGTAAATTAACCCAACAGAAAGAAAGAGGAACCAATGATAATAAGGGAGAGTCCTGAGGCCATTGGAAGCCCTAGAACTAGCTGGAGTCAGTACTTTTCCTGCCTATACGCACCAATACATTCTCCTTATTTGTTTAAGTAAGTTTGAATTGGATTTTCATCACTTTATTTGAAAAGAGTTCTAACAGTTTTATTAGAACTAGCATCTATTAGCTACCAGGCATTCTATAGGTCCTCAGAGATAGAATGGTGAACACACTTCTGATTTTTGCTCTAGTACTTACTTCTACAGTCCTAGCTAGTTCAGCTAAAGCTGTCAATTCACAGTAATTTACACTCGTAGATCCTTGGAAGATGTATCATTCCTTCAGAAGCCAAGGAGATCCAAGAGTTCTTCTCATTGATTGTAAATAAATGGCCACTAATTCTTTTCAGTGTCTCCCATTTAGAGGCAAAATCTATCCCTCCATCTCTTGATTCTGAGGCTTGGTATGTGTCTTGCTTTGGCTAATGAGATATTAGTAACTGACATGTAAACAGGGGCTTGGAAAGTGCTTGTGCACTGAGAAAGTGGGCTAGCCTTTTGGAGAATGAGAGACCATCGCAGAGATATTAGTCATCCCAGGGATCCCAGCTAAGCCCAGCACCCACCTAACCCATCAACTGGCCACAATTGAGTGATCATAGGAAAGACCAGAAGAACAGTTGTTTAAAAGCCACTAAGCTATGAGATGAATTGTAATAAAGAGCAAAGGCAAACTCATACAGTTCTGATACTTACTTTTATAATGTTATAAATATCATATATATGTAATATCAATTACATAACAGTGCTTTGACCCAACTGCACCCAGCTTAGTATCCCATTTTCTTTGTTGATTTCTAAGTCATACATAGTATATATTATTTCTTATAAATAATATATATTTTAATCAGCCCACATCATGCTTTGATCTTAGCTATGTCTTTAAAATTTTAATTGTCTGTCTCTACAAAAATTAAAAGATAAATTAGCCAGGCATGGTGATGTGCGTTTGTAGTTCTAGGCACTCAGGCAGCTGAGGCAAGAGTATCTATCGCCTGACCCTAGGAGTTTGAGGCTGTAGTGTGCTATGATCATACCACTGCACTACAGCTTGGACAAGAGACTGAGACTCCATCTCTAAAAAATAGTAATTTTTTAAATTTCTAATTTCTAATTTTTTTAAGAGACAGGGTCTTGCCCTGTCACCCAGGCTAGAGTGAAGTGGTATGAGGAGAGCGCACTACAGCCTTGAACTCCTGGGCTCAGATGATCCACCTACCTCAGTCTCCTGAGGAGGTGACTACCATGCATAGCTTTTTTTTTTTTGATAGAGATGGGGTCTTGCTATGCTGCCCAGGCTGGTTTTGAACTCCCGGGCTGCAGCAAACTTCCTGCCTCAGCCTCCCAAATTGCTCGGATTACCGGCATGAACCATCATGCCTGGCCAAAAAAATTTTTACTTAATACATTTTTACATTTATTTTAATTCATATATTTTAAATTACTTTTTCATTGGCTTTTCTAAGGAATACAATGTGTGCTATGAATTGAATGGTTGTGTTTCCTCCAAAATTTGTAGGTTAACCCCCAATATGATAGTAAGAAGCAGGGCCGTCTAAGGGCTTATGGAGGTCAGAGTGCAGTTTATTTTCTCTCTTGCCCTTCTGCTCTGTGCCATGTAACAACGCATCAAGAAGGCCCTTGCCTGATGCTAGCACCTTGATCTTGGACTTTCCAACCCCTAGAACTGTGAGAGATAAATTTCTATTCATTATAAATTATGCAGTCTGTGGTACTTTGTTATAACAGCACACAATGGACTAAGACAATGGTATGTTTAACTTAACACAATCTACTTCAGGCTAATACCAACTTAATTTCAGTAATCTATAGCAAATTCGCTCTGACATAGCACCATTTCCTCCCCCTTCCTTTGTGCTCTGTCATACATCTTACATTTATATATATTATAGTAGCAACAATATAGCTTAAAATTATTAATCATTTTTTTAAATTGAGAAGAAAAACATGCATGCATGTGTCTAATCTTTTCATATTTATTCACATACTTTAAAAATTCCACATCTTCATTTCTTCTTGCATATCAGAATGACCCTCTCTTGTCATATCCTTTCAGCCTGAAGACCTTCTTTTAACATTTCTTGGAGGGCAGGTTTGCTAGCAATAAATTTTCTCAGGTTTTTCTGGGAATACTTTTATTTCACCTTCATTTTTGAAGGATAGTCTTACTGAATATAGAATTCTTGGTTGACAGTGCCCCCCGACCTCCCCTCAGCACATTAAATATATCACTCCAATGCCTTATGACCTCTAGTGTTGCAGATGAGAAGTCAGTTCTCTGTCATATTCTTTTTCCTCCTGTACTGATGAATCATTTTTCTTTTGGTACTTTAAAGATTTTATTTTTTTCCTTGGCTTTCAGCATTTTGACTATGATACACCTAGGTATTGTTTTCTTTGTGCTTATCTTAATTGGGGTTTACTTGAACTTCTCGTATATTTTTACTTTAATTAAATTTGGAAAGAATTATAACACCTGTAAATTTACAGATGATTTCTAATACAAAAAGTACTGTGTCCTCTCTCTTATTAATACTTAAGTAGTCCCACTTCTGTTTTTCTTTCTTTTTCTATTTAACAGCTACAAACTCAACCTTGAGTCTGGTTGACTGCTGAAAATATCCTCTCTTTTATGGATGTATCCTCATTTCTCTCCTTTTTCATCAATTTTGTTGTTTTTTGAACAGGATACTTTCTCTTGAATTATTTTCAAGTACACTAATGTTTTTCCTGCCATTTCATATTTTTCACTGAGATCATCTCATACAATGTCCAGTTCCATTACTGTACTTTTTAACCTAAAAATTTCATGTATAAAAATTTCTTTGTTATAGAGTCTATTTTCCTATTGATTTCCTTTATTTGTTAAATAATTCTCAGTACTTTTTCCTTTAATTCTTTGGGGAAAAAAATCCTTTTTTTTTTGAGTTGGAGTCTCACTCTGTCTCCCAGGCTGGAGTGCATAGCACACTCACTGCCACCCCAGTATCGACCTGCGAGGCTCCAGCAAGCCTTCTGCCTCAGCCTTCCAAGAAGCCAGAACTACAGGTGTGTACTGCCATGCCTGGCTAATTTTTTGATTTATTGTAGAGATGAGGTCTTGCCAAGTTGCCTGGGATGGTCTTGAACCTATGGGCTTAGGCAATCCACTCGCCTCAGTCTCCCAAAGTGCTGAAATGACAGGCTGATCCACCAAGCCCGGCCAAATCCTTTAATTTTAAACACAATTGTAATAGCTCCTTTGAAGAGTTTGCTTCTGAATTCAATATCTGAGCCCACTGAGAGTCCATTTCTACTGGGTTCTTGTTCGGTGTCACCTGAGAGTGGGTAACACTTTCCTGTTTCTTTGCATGAACTGCTATTTTGGGTTGAAAAGTAGATATTTTATGTAATATATTATAGTGATTCTAGATGTTTTCTTTTTCTTAGTGTTGTTTCTTTTTGTTGTTGTTATTGTTATCTGTCTAGATTTTTGTCATATTTAAAATCTGTTTCTCTGTGGCCTGTGGCTGCTGGTATCTTTGCTATTTAAAAAAATTCTCATTTTTATTTTTAATCTGACTTTTTTGGGAGTTGCCCCAATATCTGCACAGCTGAGTTGTCAGCCAATGATTTGGGTAGTGGTTGTACTCAAACACCTTCAGTTTGTGGCTCTCAATTCTGGATAGTCTATTAGGTGGACCTTGCTCACAATTCTGAAAAGTTTATAGGCTAGCCTATAGTATCAAACAGCTGAGGTTTGACCCTTTAGCTCTCATGATGCCATCAAACACATGGTTCTTCTCCATCTCCCAGGACTCATTTGACAGTGCTGACTTTCTCTTCCGGCTCTACTGGTGCCCTGCCCCTAAACTCCCGTCCATCTAAGTTTCCCCTTATAGGAGCAAAATGATTGCCACGTTTCTAGACCTTATATACTTACACCATAACAGAATAGCAAGGAAGCTGCTGTTTACTAGAAGCCCCAGTCCAAGTCTTTGTGGGCTCATGTTTCTGGGTGGGTTACATAACCTTCTCTGAAACTTTCAGCTGTCAGAGGGAATAGTTAGGCTGCCTGGTTTAAATGGGAGGAATGGTGCACAGGAGGCAGCCAACAAATATGCTGTACATCCACACAAATTAACCCTAAATAATAAATGAATGAATGAATCGATTTGAACTGGCTCACCCACTCAGGCTCACATGCACACAGCACTAAGAGCTGGCTGGGTGTGGTGGCTCATGCCTGTAGTACCAGCGCCATGGGAGGCTGAGGTGGAAGAATCATTTGAGGCCAGGAGTTCAAGACCAGCCTGGTCAACAAAGCATGTTAAAGTTTAATAATACAAAGTATTTTTTAAAAATTAGCCCAACATGGTGGCCAATGCCTGCAGTCCTAGCTACTCAGTAGGCTGGGGTGGGAGGATCGCTGTAGTTCAGAGGCTGCAGTGAGCCATGACCCTACCATTGCACTGCAGCCTGGGCAACAGAGCATTTCATTTTAGGTGACACAACAAGACGCTGTATCTTAAAAAAAAGAAGAGCTGAACAAATCATGGCTGAATGAAACTGGTTTTCATTCTGTCAGCCTTGCTTTTTCTCCTTTCTTCTCCTTAATGCCCATTTCCTGCCTCTTGATATTGCAGAAAATACATCCATCAGCAATTATCTTAGTAATAATCCCCCCCCTGCACCCTTCAGTGTCCACGTAACAATTTCTGGCAAAAGCTTAGCTTGGGTCAATGCCTATCCCTTGGCAGAATCAGCGTTGTCAGAGGCAAAGAATACTGTGATTTCCACACATACTCGCCCATCCCAGTAGTCAGATGACACTGTCCTATTGCCAGAGAAGCAATGGGAAGGCTCTTCTAGGAATCAAAACGCACCCCAGTATCCACTTTTAGAAGGTCCTTGAAATGTGAGGCCCAATGGGGCTCCGCTTTCCTGGGTAGGAAACGTACAGGCCACGGGACAGACTGTCAGATTTCAGGAAAGCTGACCTGGGAAAACAGTGCAAGATGGATTGCAGCAGTCAATCTAACCGGTAACGATGTTCTAAAGAGAGTGTTACACGTAGGAATGAAGTGATTGGGAGGAACCATCTATTCCAAGTCCTTTTTTCCTGATAATCAGCTAACTTTTAAAAAATCAGCAAGATTTCAAAAGACCCCTGGTTTACAGCCCCCACATGCATTAGCGGAACAATTCTTCAAGTCCGCGTGAAGGTCTTCTGGAGAAAATTCAGTTCTACTAGCAAACTCAAAACTGCTGAGCAGTTTTCCCTGGGGTGCCGCTTCGTGACTGCTGAGCCAAAGCGGGTTGCTGGGCCAGCAATCCCGCCGCCCCGCAGGAGCCAGCACCCAATCTAGGAACTCTGTACATGATCCCGACACCTAATTTTATTCGTCTTCTCCCACCGACCCTCGGCGCTTCCCTTCTCCAAACGCCCCCGAGTCAGAGTTCCCACCTGAGCGAGAGATGCCCCACCCAGGCAAAGGCGGGGAAGATGCCCCACCCAGCGGCAGGCAGGGCGGCCTCCCGGGCTGGTTGGACTGGTTAGAGCCACTGAACCACACCGGCACAAGAAAAGGTCTCTACTTTGGTAGCTGGGGAACAGGCGGGCCGCCCCGGCGTGAAGACGAGAGCACTGTCCTTCCTTCAGACTGCCACTGGAGCTGATCCCACGCCACCTCCAGCGGCGTGCGCCGAGGTAGGTGCACGTCCGGGCGGGTCCCGCAGGCCAGGGACTGCGCAAGCGCCGGCCGAGCTGTAGCACCGGGCGCGTTCTCTCGCGCGCTCCCTCGATCCCTCGAGCCCGGGGACCGAAGGAGGCGCGGTGCTTCCTGGGTGTTGTAGTTTGCTCTCTGAGGAGCGGCCCTCGGGCCGACTGGGCGCCGGGGCTCCGAGAACTACGCCTCCCAGCGTGCCCCGCGGGAGGGCGCCGGGCTTCTTGCCCTCGACGGCCTTGGCCGTCAGCGCGGAGAGGAGGGCCGGGGAAGCCGGCTGCGGCGGGAGGCGGGAGTGCGCGTGCGCGCTGGCCCGGCTCGTCCCGTTCCGTCCCAATCGTTGTAAACAGGCGAAGGCTGGGCGGGGTGGGAATGGGGCGCCCGAGGCCGGCCTGGGGCTCAGCGCAGGAGGCGGCCGCGGCGGCTGCGGCGTGAGCGCGAGGAGGCTGCGGCGGGGCGGGGGGTCGCGCGGCAGCGGGCACAGGTCAGTCGCAGGGAGCGGTCGCGTGCGAGGGTCGCGGCGCCGTCCCCCGGGTGCCCAAGGAGCCCTCTCCGGCGCCGGCCTCGCGCCCGCGTCTGTCAGGCGCCGCGCGGGGCTCGGCGCTCGCCGCGCGGGGCTTCGGAGTGTGGGGCGGGGGGCGTGGCCGCCCCTGGCGTGGGTCCTGCCGGGGAGCTTTCACCCGGGTTCTTGCCCCTGGCTGTCGGAGGGCCTCCCTTAGAGACACCCGCGCTCGCGATCTAGGGCTCTCGGAGGAGAGCTGGGGGCGAGCCCTCCCCTCCGCGGAGTCTCCAGGCCTCAGGACAGCTCTTGGGGCGCACTTGGGCCGAGGCGGGGGGGGACGCAGCCCTCGCCGCTGGAGAGGGGTGCCCGGCGTGGTTACCCGTCTCCCGGGCTCGCCCGGCGGACGAGGACGAAGCTCTCGGCGCTGCCCGCCGCTGGCGCTGCGCACCGGGCACCTTTGGATGCCGCGGTCCTTAATCCAAGTTTCGGTGGGGTTGACCGGCCGGTCTCGAGTTGCAGATTCTTTCACAACTCATTTTCTAGGATACTTGTGCCCGAGAGCTCTTGATTGAGGTCAGCTTTCTCTTTTAATGGCTCGTGTGAGAGCGAAACAGGTTTTGCAAAGTCCTCCACCGTCGGTCTCCCTGAAGTGGATCGTGCTGGTTCAAGTTTGGGGTTCAACGTTGCAGAGCCTGCCCCTTGAGCAGGCGGCGTGTCTGAGGCCTACTCGAGTTCTTGAAGATCACGAACATCTTAACTCGAGGTGTTCTGGGCGTGCATGTGCTTTGACATTGACTTAGCACACCGTCCGGCCCTCTAGTAGGAAAGCGTTCTCTGGACTTGTTTAGTGGACGTGCTCTACTGCTGCAGTGCTTTGGGGAGCATTCCATCATACTTGGCAGTTATTCACCGAATATTTAAGTCGTGATAAGGAGCAGGCCCACTTTTGGCTCACAGAGGAAGTCCTTCTAAATGAATAAATGGGACTGTGGATGAGAAAGGTAACCTCACTTTGCGTCTTTAGAGTTATCTTGGTGATTTGATCACCCCTTTGTGAATATCTTCCTGAAAATGAGTGGTTGCCGTAAGCTGTGGTGGTGGTAGGAAGTCAGGAGAGTGGTTCCTACTTTTCATTCAGCGTATTCCATAGATCACGTGGGGTAGGCTAGTTTAACCAGCTTTTGAGAAGTAATTCTTCAAAATATCTTGAAACAATGCAGTGCAACCTGATTTGCTGCCTCTTCAAAAATATTATTTCTAGTTATAGGTCTTACAGGGATGACTTCTCCCCTAATTTAGAAAGATGGATGTGATATTAAAAAGTGCATGTTAACTTTAACTTGTGCAGTTAGAGTTGCACACTTGTTTGCTTGGGAGGGAGAGATTGGGTCCAGAACGTAACCTGAAAGCATAGTCTTTTTTAAAAGAAAATCACTTTGAACAGGGATTCCATTTTTAAGGAAAAAAATGAAAATTAAAAAAATCAAGAAAATTCCTAATAGAAACTTAGGTTAGTATATATGAGAAGGACCACGGAAAAATGCAGATTATTTAGAACACAGGAATTCATATGCAGCAGGTACTGTGACCAGGTGAAGAGGACTTAAGATGGATAATGCAGTTGTCCCTTCCTTCAGGGTGTTCGCACTTTCTTATTTGAAATGTCAACAACTACGATGTGTTTTTAAGATTGTTTTAATTGGAGAAAGTATGGGGCAGTAGTGTAGTACAAAGGAAGCAGTGGTCAGTTACTTAAGAGATGAAAAGGACAGGCTGAGGAAGGGGGCAGTGGTAAAGAAAAACTATGTATAGAAAGTGATGAAAACACATGTATGGGCTTAGAAAGAATGGGCAATTAGGTAGAAGGAATAGTGTGAGCAAAAGTGTGGGAGTCTAAAGTTAGCAAGTGGAGGGTGGTGGTAAGACACGAAATGCGAAATGGGGAGGTAGGCGGAGATCACATTATATGCGTAGTCTTCTAGGCCATCAGAGTAATCTCAGCTTTTGTAAGCAGATAGGAATTATTGAGATAGGACAAAGAAGAGAGACCTAAGCCAGCTCAACCCATTTTTAACCCTCTGCTGTGTGTCAGGTACTACATTAAAGAAGGGTTAGTCATGACTGAGGGAGAAATCAGATGGAGGAAGGAAGGAACTTGAGGTAGAGGGAAGGTTAGACAGAGACATGTAGGTAAGAAAGAGCTTGGAACACTTTTTTTTTTTTTTTTTTAAAGCACGATTTATTGAGAGGACAGAAAAGCTCCCACGGTGGGAGGGGACCCTAGGGGGTTGCCCCTTGGAACACTTTTAAGAATGGGAGATGTTATTAATAGCTATAGCATTGTGCAGTGGTAAGTAGCAGAAGATAAGGCTGCACAGATAGAGAAGTATTGCATGTTAGTCTGAGGACTTTTTAGGTAGACAGTAATGGAGTTTATGCATTTTAATTAGAAAAGAGACACGATAAGGTTTTCTGTTTAGAAAGCTCATTCTAGAATTCTATGGGTCGCAGGAGGCTTGGAGAGAAGGTAAGAATGAATGCAGAAAGACTGGTTAGGAGGTTTTTATTATAATTGAGGTGAAATGGGTCTAAACTAAAGCAGTGGGGATACAGAGAAGGAGGTTAACAGAAATATTTAGAAAGTAGAATGCATAGGATTTGGCAACATTTGGATATGAAAAGAGAGGGAGAAATAATAGGATATGATGACTTAACTTGGATTTTAACTTGGGTGATTGAACAAACAATGGTACAGTGGTATTGAGGGAATTCAGGAAGAGGAGCAGATTTGGGGAGGAACAGTATTTTTTATCTTTTGAATATATTGAGTGGACGTTATCTGTGAAACATCCCAGTAGAATCATCTGCTATGGAATTGTGTATGTGGATTTGGAGTGCGAGAGAGGTCTTGAGTTGCAAATCATTAGGCTATATTATAACTGGTAGCTGAAGCCATTGATTTAGATAACACCAAAATAAGAAGTTTATTGTCATAAAGGAGTTCTGGAAATACTCCTTGGAGAACAACAATATTTAAAACCAGACAGAGGAAGAAGGGCTGGAAAAAGAAATTCCTAAGTCTTTAAAGATTTAGAGAAATCATGAGAAAATGTCATAAACACCCAAATGGGATAATTTTTAAAGGAAGCTACTTTGCAACTAACTCTTCAGAAAAAATAAAAATTAATTAAAAAGATAAAATAAAAGCCATACTTCAAATGCTTTGAGAAGTTGAGTAAAACAAGGATTATTAGGAGTCTATTGACTGTGATAACCTAAATTATCGAATTTGTCAACTACATGAGAGCTGAAAGGCAGTTTTGGTAGAATGGTTTGGGAAGAAGAGTTGAGTTAATGGGAGGTCAGAGAGTGTAAAAGCATATGTAGATTATTTCAAGAATAAAATAAACCTTAGTTGTGAAGAAAGGAATAGAAAGACGTGGTAGCAGACAGTGATAAAGGGTTCAGGGAGGGATTTTTAGCATGACAGAGACTTGAATGCTTTTTTAAAAAATAGCAGCGTTATTGAAATATAATTCATAAACCCATAAAATTCACCTTTTTAAATTATACAGTTGGTTTTTAGTACAGATGCTCCTTTACTTATGGGGTTATGTCCTGATAAACTCATCGTATGTTGAAAATATCTTATGTAAAAAATGCATTAAATGCGCCTAACCTACCAAATGTCATAACTTAGCCTAGCCTACCTTAAATGTGCTCAGAACACTTACATTAGCCTATAGTTGGGCAGAACCATCTAACACAAAGCATATTTTGTAATAAAATGCTGAATATCTCATGCAATTTATTGAATACTATACTGAAAATGAAAAACAGAATGGTTGTGTGGGTATCATCGTAAAGTTGAAAAATTATTAGGTTGAACCATCCTAAGTTGGGAACCATCTGTATATTTGCAAAATTATGTGGCCATCACTACAGTCAATTTTAGGATATTTTCGTTATCCCAGAAAAAGAAACCTCTTTCCCATCAGCAGTCCTACTCACCCACTGGCACTCTGCCACCAATGGCAACCATTAGTCTACTTTCTGTTGGCGTTGATTTGCCTATTCTGGGTATTCTTTATAAATGAAATCATAAATATGTTACTTTGTGACTGACTTCCTTCACTTAGCATGTTTTCAAAGTTCATTCATTTCTTTTTATTGCTGCATACTACTCCATTGTCTGGATAATACCACATTTTATTTATCCATTCATCTGTTGATAAACATTTAAGTTGTTTTTCCTTTTTGGCTATTATGAATAATGCCAATGTGAATATTTATGTTCAAGTTTTTATGTTGGCATGTTTTTCATTTCTCTGTGTATACACCTGGGAGTTGAATTGCTGAGTATAGTATAAGAAATACGTGTTTGGACTTTCTCTCAGGTTTTTGGCCCAGAACTTCTAAGACTCTTGGAATTTCTTGAATAATAGAGAACATCTTTGGTACTTACAATAAGTTTCTTTCAATTATATCTCAGTTTATGCTAATAAAGAGACTCTTAATGGGCCCCTAGATAAATTCAGAATAGGGGCTGGTTGCCAGAAAAATGAACCATGTGATTAGAGCGTTGGAACTTTCAGCCCCACCGCTGTGTGGTGGTGGGGAGAACGACTGGAGATTGAGTTCAGTTGCCAGTAGCCGATGATTTAATCAGCCATGCGTAAGAAATGAAACCTTCTTAAAAACCTCTAAATGATGGGCTTCAGAGAGCTTCAGGGAGAGTGTTACACCCCAACTTCACGGGACAGAAGCTACTGTACTTGGAATGCTTCTGGACCTTACCCTATGTGCCTTTTCGTTTGGTTGCTCATTTATATCCTTTATAATAGTCTAGTAAGCCTAAGTAAAGTGTTTCCAACACAAGGAGGGAGTTGTGAGAACCCAATTTACAGCTGTTTGGTCAGAAGTACGGGTTATAATATGGGACTTATGACTGGTGACTGAAGCAAGTGAGCTACTAAACCTGTAGAGTTTGACATTAAATCTGGGCAGTTATTGTTAGAATTTAACTGAATTATAGGACACCCAGTTGGTGTCTGGAGAGTTGGAGAACTGGTTATTGATGTGGGAAAAACTCACACATTTGGTGTCAAGTGTTGTCAGAAAATGACTTATGTGGTAACTCTTATGTTTAACAGTTTGTGGAACTGCCAAACTGTTTCCCAAAGCATCTGCACCATTTCCCAACTCAGTCCTTCAATTTCTCTACATCTTTGCTAACACTTGCTATTTTCTTTTTTAAAAATCCTAGCTATCCTAGTTGGTGTGAAGTGATAATCATATTGTGGGTTTGATTTACATGTCCCTGATGGCTGATGATGAACATCTTTTCATGTGCTCGTTGGCCATTTATATATCTTCTTTGGAGAAATTTCTGTTGAAATTCTTGTTCATTTTTTAATTGTGTTGTCTTTTTTGCTAGTGAAGTGTAAGTGTTCTTTGCATATTTTGAATACTAGGTGCTTATCAAATATATGATTTACACATACTTCTCTCATTTTCTCAGTTGTCATTTTTTTCATTTCTGCCTCCTTTTATGTTAAACAGATATTTTCTTGTGTACTATTTTAATTCCTTTTTTAAATTTGTTATATATTTTCAAGTTATTTTCTTAATAGTTGCCCTGAGATTACAATTAACATCTTAACTTATAATAGTCTAGTTCAAAATTATACCAATTTAATTTCAACAGTGTAAAAAACATTCATATAACCCTACCCCCTTTATGCTGTTATTGTCACAATTATATCTTTATACATTGTATGCTCATCAACACTGATTTACAGCTTTATGTGTTGTTAATTTAAATCAGATATGAGGAAGAAGAAATATTAACAAAAATACATTGATACTCTTTTTTTATATTTTCCTATGTAGTGTTCTTTACTCACGTAGATTTGAGTTATTGTTTAGTGTCTTTGCATATCAGTATGAAGGTCTACCTTTAGCATTTTATTGTAGGGTAAGTCTACTAGTGATGAATTCTGTCAGCTCTTCTTTTCTTTTCTTTTCTTTTTTGAGTTGGAATCTCACTCTGACACCCAGGCTGGAGTGTAGTAGCACACTCACAGCTACCACAGCCTTGACCTGCTGGCTCAGATGATCCTTCTGCCCCAGCCTTCCAAGTACCTGGAACCACAGGTGTGTGCCACCACGCCCTGCTAATTGTTTTTATTGTAGAGACGAGGTCTCACCAAGTTTTCCTGGCTGGTCTCAAAGCTCTGAACTCAGGCAGTCTTCTTATCTCCACCTCCCAAAGTGCTGGGGTTGCAGGCGTGAGCCACCATGCCCGGCTCTCTCATCTTTTCTAATTCTGAAATGTCTTAATTTCTATTTCATTTTTGAAGAATAATTTTGCCAGATCAAGAATTATTTGTTGACAAGTTTTTTTCTTTCTTTCAATACTTTGCTTATGTCTTCCCATTGCCTTCTGGTCTTTGTGGTTCTGAGGAAAAGTCAGCTGTTAATGTTACTGATGAGTACTCCTGCTTCTTTCAAGATTCTTTGTCTTTCAACTGTTTGATTAAGATGCATTTTGGTGTGAATCTCTGAGTTTAAACTACTTGGGGTTTGTTGAACTTCTGCATTACATTGGGAAGTTTTTGGCCAGTATTTCTTCAAATATTCTTTCTGCTCCTTTCTCTCCTTTTAGGACTCCTATTATGTATCTTATGGTATGCCTGGTCGTGTACATATCTCTTGGGCTCTGTTATACTTTCTTCATTCTTTTTCCTTTCCTCAGATTGACCTATCTCAGTTTATGTTCATTTGTTCTTTGTTCTGCCTACTCAAATAAATTATTAAGCCTTTCTAGTGTATGTTTCATTTCAGTTACCGTATTTTTCACCTCCATAATTTCTATTGGTTTTTAAAAAATAATTTCTACCTCTTTATTGATGTACTCTTATTGGTGAGACCGAGTTCTAAGCTTTCCTGTAGTTCTTTTTTTTTTTTTTGAGTTGGAGTCTCACTCTTGCCCAGACTGGAGTGCAGTGGCCACTCCCGGCCACCGTAGCCTCGACCTGCTGGGCTCAGGCGATCCTTCTACCTCAGCCTTCCAAGTAGCTGGAACTACAGGCACACGCTACAACACCGAGCTAATTTTTGATTTATTGTAGAGATGAGGTCTCGCCAAGTTGCCCAGGTCGGTCTCGAACCCGCGGGCTCAGGCAATCCACTCACCTCAGCTTCCCAAAGCACGAGATTACAGGCTGAGCCACCAAGCCAGCTAAGATTTGTATTTTAATTAAAAATATCAATTCTTTTTTCAAGTTAACATTTTTGAAATATCTGCTTTTATTTGGCTACATAATTTTGCCTCTGCTTTTTACTTCATTCATATTCTTTGTAAAACCATTCAATCTCCCAGGATCTTTCTTCCTATACTTACTATATAAAAATTCTACTTAGTCCCATGCTGTACGATCCCTCTGTTATATTAAACATGTCAGTCTTATTCATTATATGCATCATCTGTGGATTTTAAAATAAATTGATTGCTAAAGCACTCTGTTGTCTCTTTTTTTGCATTTGTCTTATTAATATTACTATCCTTTCCATGTATTGCTTTTTAAAACTGATTTTAAAAAAAACTAAGATCTTCGTATGCATAATGTGATTTTCCTAAACAGGATTAGTGAATAGTTTTAATGCTTTCTTAACAACAACTGTAGACTTGCAGGCTTCAGCTGTTAAGTGGTCACAAGCTTTTAGTGTAAAAATAGATATCCATTCCTTCTTAGCTCTGACTCCCATTTTTGCTTTGCTTCTGATTTAAAAAGTTTTCTAGAAGTTAGTCAAACAATCTGTACCATGTGGGCCTAGCAAACTGCCTAGAACTATGTTATCTCAAATTCTAGATAATAATTGCTCAGTATTTTTTCCACATCTCTTCACCCAGGAAAATACCTAATTCACAAAGAGAGTTAGAGAAAAGGAAACACAGATGCAACAAAATATGAATAAAATTGATTATGGCACATTAGTACTTAACCCTAAAATTAATCTACCATTTGCAATTTTTATAAAGCATGTAAAGTCAGTAGTTGAATTTAGCTACCTAAATTGGGCATAATGTGTCCAATGAAAGACAAATTAGTTTGCCTTAATTTCTGATTTTGAGCTAAGCTAAAGTTATAGTTGACTTACCTTTTTGGATCTATTATTCATTTTCCTCCGCATATATTGAAGAGATATATGCTAACATAATTAATAACAATTTAACTCATTTTATGGACATATTTTATTATCCAAAGGGAAATATATTACCAATGATTTTTGTTGGGAGAGTCCACATGTACATATTGTGGCTCTGTAAAGAATTTCCACATTTCCTCAAATTTGTGCTCACTATGAAGCTTGAGACTTAGGTCTTCATAACTTTAATAGACATCCGTTTTCCATTCCAGTTAAGCTGAGCTTTGTGAAATTTTCTTCTTACACTTGAGATTGCCATCACTCAAAACCTCAAATTAGATATATATTTTTTAAAACGAAATAAGATAAAATTTGGAGGTGAAAAATATAATCAGAAAATCATTTGGTGAAAGATAAACGGCTGCCAAGAAAGATTATATTGCCAGTGGCACACTTATAAGATACTGCAGTTTTATAATTTTTAACTTACTATGACTGAAGGGAATCTCTTGAAATGAAAAAAAAAAAGACAAACACTACTCTGGGGATCAGTGTTGCAAAAGCACTAATTATTGGCGATGAAAAACATCACTGTAGTTTACTTTAAATAAAAACTGGAGAGAAAGTATCCCAGAGGAGTATTGTAAGTGATTTAGAAAATTCAAGGAAATATTTAACAGGAACATCAGCAGTTCACTGTCTGGGGCAACACTGGAAAATCCCAAACTGGTTTATACATACAATGGAATAAACTACAGATATATTTGAAAAAATAAAATTTTAAAATGGTATGCTAAACGAAAGAATCAGATAATCAGATACACAACGGTTTAAAGTCATACAACAGTCCTGTACATGATTCTTCCATGTATACGATTCTGGAAAAACTAAGCTATAGGGACAGAAATCTTAGGTGCTGAGGGTGAGGAGAAGGAATTAGCTATACAAGAGTCGCAAGGGAAATTTTAAAAAATTTAAAGTGTTTTATATCTTGATTGTGGAGGTAAGTTGCATGACTGTTTATGTTTGCCAAGGTTCAAGCAAATAAGTGCCCACAAAAGGTGAACTTTGTCAGAAAATTCAACCTCAATAATCATTCCACTAGAATTATTTGAATATAATTTGTCCCTTTTTTAAAGATTATTTTATTTTTTAAAAAATTTTATTTGAAAGATGTGGGGTACAATTCAGGGTTAGGTATACCAGTGATCATTACGCAGGTACCTTTGTTGATGAGGTGTGCCCTTCCCTCCCTTGGCAGTTTCCCTCAACTGCCGAGCTCACCCACCCCTTCCCTAGCAATTTCCCATTTCTGCTAATCCCTTTCTTATAGTTTAATAATAATTGTTCAAGGTACTCTGTTCTTTGCTTTTGTGATAGATGTATGATAGACTCTAAATTCATCAAAGTTGCTGCGAAGTCTGTAGGTTTGTCCTTCTTTATGGCTAATAATATTCCATTGTTTATATGTACCACATTTTTTTTCATCCAGTTCAGCTTCAATGGGCAGCATGGTTGGTTCCATGCTTTTGCTATTGTGAATAGAGCTGCAACAAACATGCTTGTCCAAGCATCTCTTTTGCAGAATGACTTGAGTTACTCTGGGTATATTTCCAGTAGGGGAATTGCTGGGTCATATAGGTCAGTTTCTAGTTCTTTCAGAAATCGCCACACTGTCTTCCAAAGAGGTTGTACTAGTTTGCATTCCCACCAGCAGTGGTGAAGCATTCCTTTTTCTCTGCATCCTCAGCAGCATCTGTTGTTGTTTGTTTAGTTACTGATGCCGTTCTTACTGGGGTTAGGTGGTAACTCAATGTGGTTTTGATTTGCATTTCTCTGATGATGAAGGAAGCTCAGTACTTTTTCATGTGTCTGTTGGTTGCCTGCATATCTTCTTTTGAGAAGTGTCTGTTCATGCCTTTTGCCCACTTTTTAATAGGGCTGTTTGTTTTTTCCTTTTTGGCACATTTGAGTTCCTTGCAGATCCTAGATGTTAGGCCTTTGTCAGATATACAGTTGGCAAATATTTTTTCCCATTCTGTGGGCTGTCTCCCTGCTCTCTTGATGGTTTCTTTTGCTTTGCAGAAGGTTGTCAGTTTGATGATG
>CAUYQG010106709.1:0-15941 GCA_963574415.1 Tarsius wallacei
TTTGCATCATTTTTTAGTACACCAGCTTCAAAATAGCTATGATTCTTACATGGCAGATCAGGGCCTCAAAAGTACACTTCAGAGAGAGAGAAAGAGAAAGTATTCATCATTATAAAAGGCTACAGAGAGAAAGAGAATAGGAGTTGGAGGAAGGTCACTGAAAATTAAATGTATTTCCCATCTCTTGTCTAGAATGTAAAACTGACTCTCTTCATAAAACTTCTAAACTTTAACTATGATACTAAAAGCTCGTTAGCAGCACTATGAATCTCAAACGTGACCTAAGTTTGAAATATAAATTGTAGCGAAGCCAAAATCACAGTCAGTGAAAAATGGGAACAATGAGTTTCTAAAGTTTGCCATGCTTGTCTCAGCCTCCAAGTAGCCAGCTTAGGTCAGCGAAGTTCCTTTTGACTGAATGTGCCAAATATCAAAAGGGAGAGGGAATGGGGTCAACAGCTCCCGAACTCATCCTAGTGGTCTCGGGGTCCATGGCCCTCCCTGATCCCTAATGCTCAGTGGGCCTCCATGGCTGGCTTCCAACATATAAACATTATTTAAACATCTGGAATTGCATGAGATTAGATGTGATCATATAAGAAGAATAGAGAGAATGAGAAGGGTCTAGGCCAAGAGCTTTATGTACTCCAAGTTTAAGAGTTTGGACACACAGATATGCACAGATTATATAAAAAGACCACCCAGAAGACATGTCTATGTTAATAAAGTAAATAAGTAACACAGATTTTAGTAACAAAGGTTTGGAATTGGAAACTCAAAATACAAATCACATAGCATCTCATCCCCCAGTGTGGTACACTCCTTCCCCTGGGAGTGACAATCCGTGAAGGCCCAACTACTCTGAATTCTGCTGTTCTGGGCCTATCTGCCTTATGGTGCTGACACAGTCCAGGCTGGTGCTAGGGGGTTTTCTGCAAGGGATCTGGTGATATGAAGGCATAAGGGTTGAATGTCCCTGAGCAGAACAAAGTCTCACAATTGGTGTACCCTTGGTATGACTCCTACTACTATAGCTTTGGTTCGAGAGGGAAAAGCCCGTTGGGCAGCTGGGTCAGGCAGGTCCATGCTCCAACTATTCATAGTGTGCACAAGTGACCACCCCAGTGGAAATCGGTAGGAAATCCCCTGGCCACTGGAGTAATTTTCCAGGATGAGCAGAGCTCCCTCTGCTATACAAATGAGTTTAAAAAGGAGAGAGGGGTTCTGATGGTGGCAAGACCCATCCAGCTCCCATTCCTTTGGCACAGGCAGTCTGCGTTCAGAATGTAAAACGACACCAAACAACCCGTCTCCAGCCACAGTTTGTCCCAGAGAAAAACCACCATGGCAGATACAGAATTTATCCCTAGGCAAATGAAGACATCTTATCTTCCCACTCCCTCCTTGACCTGGCCGCTGGTAGCTGTATACAGTCCCCTGTGGCTGGACTGTCAAGATGGCACAGCTGGAGTCAATCGGGGCTGGAAGGCTTGCAAAGACCCACATGGGTTCCAGCAGTGCACAGCAGTATCTAGGCAGTTTCTCACGTGAGACTGGAGTCATGCAAGGCTTGAGGGGCCCTCAAAGCCCATTACAGAAGCACAGAATCCTGGGGTTCCCTCAGCTGCTTGTGGTCTGTACTGGTGACCTGATTAAGGAGACTGCCTGGTTCCAATCTAGCTGTCAGATTTATCTCTTCTTTGCCTACTGTGAATCCCATTGCTTCTCTGGTGAGTCCTGGGATGTGTTCTTGGTCATTCTGCTTTGAGTATTGAGATTGTGTTCCCAATTTAGTTCTTCTCCATGAAATAGGTGCCCACCATGCCACCCTGGGTGACACTGAGACTCTAACTCAAAAAAAAAGAAAGAAAGAAAGAAAGAAAGAAAAAGGAAAAGAAAATAAAGAGGTTCACACTAGCTACTTCTGTTTGGCCATCTTGAACCCATCTCTTTTGTGACTTTTGGTGACCCCAAGAATACACCAATATACTTAGCATAAGATGAAAAGGTTGGGAATCTTTAGAAACTCAAGTACCCGATGGTTTTCCTTAGTTTTGATTCTCTGTGCAATGCAGAGTTTCAACTCTTTCAGCATCAAGGGTCAAGGAATCTGGGTGTCCAAGCCCCTTCTTGCTCTGAGCTTCAAGATAAAGGGAGGAGCAAGTGCTGAGGTGAGAACAATCAGAAGAAAACAATGAAATGTGGAGATGAAGATGAGAAAGACAGAAGTCAGAAACACAGAGAGGTAAGAAAGGAAAACAAGTTGAGTCAGTTGACAACACGCAACATTTTTCACCAGTGCATACTGCCAAGATTAATCCCATAATTATCTGCTCCTGTGGGAGATCATTTGTAGACTTCTAGACCAAAGAGATAGTGCTCTATTTAAAATATTAAGTTCCATTGAAGTGTACCAGGGTGATATGGAGAGATATGGGGAGACAGATGCAGAGACAGAAGTAAGGACAGTCATTCAAAATGCATTGTTCCAAGGCCTTGCTTTATTAAAGCTGTTTTTAATTCTATATAAATTTATAGTTTACAATTACACCATGCTCCAGCAATATACAATGGCTTAAACCAAAGATAGCATCTATGGTTTACTTTGGAAGAATTTTATTTTTATTTTGTAGTCTTTATTATTATTTACAATATAAATCATTAAGTAAGTTACAGAGAACAAGAAAAAATTCTATGAAGTTGGTAATCAGCTGATTGAGTTTTGAGGATATCTGATATAAGAAAAATAATGTGAAACTTGCAGCTTAGAAAAGCCTTGGGATGTGGAATGGAAGTAGGGAGGCAATAGGAAGTATAGACAGATGAGGTTTGCAATTCAAAGTGTGGTTCTTGGGGTTCATTGGTGGGGCTTTGAAAAGAGCACAGAGAGATGGTGAAACCTCTAATCTGTAATATAGCAAGGAAAAGTGGAGGGACTGGGATCTGCAAAAGTGACACTCTGAAGAGACATTCAGCTTGTGTGGGGCTTACTTTGCCAGAATTTTGTAAAAGGGTAGAACTAGGTTAACTTCTGTCTGAAAAATATCATCAAGAACCATGTTTATTTTAATCCTTACACTTTCTCTTCCATACTATGGTTCTTTCTTCCTGAAACTTGTCACTTCATGGCACCAAGATAATTGCCATAGCTCCTGACTTCACACAAAAGAATCCAGTTCCAGGAAAATTAAGATAAAATGAGGAGTTAAAAAATTTTTTAAAAGGGGGAGTGAGGTATGTTCAGATTTGTATTCTACAAAAATTTTGTTGAGTTCTTACATATCAGATATGTTTTAGAAGTTTCCCAAGGAAGGAAGAATAACAAGTGTAGATGTGTCTAAGCTCACAAGGAAACCAAATTCTGTGAGGAGATTAAAATAAAGAGAATGGAGGAAACCACCATTACACACAGAGGAGAAGGGCCCAAGTGTCAAAAAAAAATGAGAGTCTTTTGATCTGACTGTTCTTCCTGAAACTGGGTTCCTGGGTGCCACTGTGTGTTTCCCATAATCTCTGCTTAAAATGTGAGGAAGATTTTTCCTTGCTACCTAATGTTTCATGATCAACACACCAGGATTTGCAACTATGGAAAGAGGTAGGTATTCAAGCCCCAAAATTATGAGAAGGAAAGACGGTCCATCTTCAACTTTCACTCCTGTTGGGGGTAGTCTCGTTGCCTAATCTCAGTAAGACTAAAGGGAAAGTGATCTTGGGGTTGACCTGGATAGGGAAAATCCCTGCTTGTGCTGCAAAACCCCTGAATCTTGTAGCTGAAGAATGTCTGAAAGGGCCTCTTTGAGCAATGAGGTTGCTCAGTAAATCACAGGGCTGAAACAGTGAAGCCAGATTGCCCGGGGTGAAATCCCAGTTCTACTGTTTACTAGCTCTGTCAATGGATAAGCTAGTTTACCCAGGGATACCAAGCATTTCCTATAAAGAGCCAACAGTAAATATTTTATTATTGGCAGACTCTAGGTCTCCATCATAACTCCTGAACTCTGCTGTTATGGTATGAATACAGCCCCAGGCAATACGTAAGTGATGGGCATGGCTGTGTGCCAATAAAACATTATTTAATGACACTGCAATTGTGTTTTATATACTCTTGCATGTGACAACATACTCTTTATTTGATTTTCTTCAGCTAGTAAAAAATAGAAAGACCATTCTTTGCTCTCAGGCCATAAAAAACAAACAAACAGGTGATGGGCTGAATTTGACCCTGGATTTAACTGCACTACATCTCATTACTTAAACTGTTAACTGAGAATAATATTGTGAGGTCTTTTCTTTAGCAGAACTAATAAGATAATTGATACTAATTTCTTAGCATAAGTTGCAGTGCAATCAATACTATCTATATCCTTGCAATTATAAAAAAAATTCTTCATCTCCTGTCTTAAATTCTCTGGGGTGAACCTATTCATGCTTAGTCTTCAAGCATACCTCAGTTAACATTTCCCAAATTCCTATCTCTAGTTCACACCTCCAGACACATCAACCTGGGTTCAACTCTCCCTTCAGTCTCCAGAATTTGTTCTCACCACCTTCTCCCAAACTCTGTGCTATGGACTAAATTTTGTTCTCTCCACCCAAATTCTTACATTAAAGCCCTAGCTTTCAGCAGGTCAGAATATGACTATATTTGGTGACAGAACCTTTAAAGAGGTGAATGAGTTAAAATGAGGTCATCAGGGTTGGCTCTAATCTATTATGACTGGTATCCTTATAACAACAGGAAATAGGTCAGAGATAGGCACAGGGGAAAGACCATGTGAAGACATGGGGAGAAGGTTGCATGTACAAGTTAAGGAGAGAAGACTCAGAAGGAACCAATCCTGCTGAAACCTTGATTGTATACACCCTAGGTGCCCAAACAGTGAGAAAATATATATTTCTATTGTTTTAGCCACCCAGTCCATGATATTTTGAAATGGCATCTCTTGAAATCCAAACATTCTGATTCTCTTCACGGGTTCCCATCTCAATGAGTATCCCCAAATCTGCACAATTACCTTGGTGTAGTGATTTAAAAGTGACAGCCACAACATTCTTTGACACTTCTCCCACTAAGAGGTAGGGTCTATATCCTCTCCCTTTGATCTGGGTGAAGTTGAACTACTTTAATCAATGGAATTGATAAGAATGATGCCAAATAACTTTCAAGGCTAGATCAAAAAGGTCATGAGGCTTCTACTGGTTCTCTTGGGTTGCTTATTATGAAGGGAGGCAGCCCTCACACATGAAATCTGATTGTTCTGAGATCACCATGTTGGAGAGACCATATGTAGGCATTCAATGCAGTCCCAGACTAGTTTAGTATTTGAGTCATTGCAGCCCAGGTGTCTCATATATGAATGAAGAAGTTCCAGGTGACTCCAGTCCCAGCCTTAAAGTCACACCCAAAATTTTGAGACTTTGATGCCAGAGATAAGTATCTCCTCTGTGTCTTATCCTAGTGCTAAACCCACATAATTCTTGAGCACAGTAAATGGGTTTTCTACATCACTATATTTTGAAGTGGCATCTTTTTTCATTCAGATTGCTATAACAAAATATTTTAGACTGACTAATTTATAAGCAACATAAATGGATTGTTTATAGGTCTGCTATCTGGAAAGTCTAAGATCAAGACACCAGAGTTTGATATCCAGTGAGAACTTGCTCTTTGCTTCAAGGATGACCCAATCTCCCTGCCTCTCCATGTGGTAAAAATGGTGGAAGGGGCTGTCTAGTACCCTCAGGACTCTTTTATAAGGCTACTAATTCTATTCATCAGGTCAGAACCCTCATGACCTAATTAGTTTCCACAGACCTTTCTCTTAATGCCATCACCTTGGGGGTTAGGATTTCAACTCATGAACTTTCGGAGATCACAAGTATTAAGATCATAGCATTCTTCTCTTGTACCCCCCAAATTCATATCTTCTCACAGGAAAAATATATTTACTCCATCCCGATAATGCTCAATATCTTAATTTGTTTAAACTCAAAACTCCAATGTCTCATCAAAGGATACCTGAAATGAGACATGAGTGAAAGTCAAAGTATGGTTTATTTTGAGGCAAATTTCTCTCCGGCTGTAGGTCTGTGAAATCAAACATTATGTGCTTCCAAAATACAATGATGGGACAGGCATATAATTGACATTCCCATTTAGAAAATGAAACAATGGAAAGAAAGCAAGTGGTAACTGGTCCCAAGTAAATTCAAAACCTAACACGGCAAACGTTGCATTTTAAAGTTTGGAAATAATTATCTTTGACTCCCTGTCCTGGCTTTTGGACACATTGGTGCTGGGGTTGGGCCCTGAGACTCTGGACAGCACTGCCTCTATGACTTTGCTGGATGTAAGCCTCACAGTAGCTTTCAGGATTGTTGTCAGGTGTTCCCCAAAAGTGGCATTGCACACTGATGACTATAGAGTTCTGTGATCTCAGGGGCAGCTTTACCCCTAAGGCTCCATTGGACATTGACATAGTGGGGACTTTCTGAGGTAACCCCACCATGAAGTCAGCACTCTGCCTGAGTTGCTTGCCTGAGACTTCAAGTGCCTCCATCCTTTGAAATCTACATGGAAATAATCACAAACCCACAACACATAGTCTATGCTGTGGTTTGACATCACATAGACATAGACTTGGTTTACAACTTGTGCTCTCTGGAGAAATTGCCTGAGTCACAATTGGCCAGCTTGAGCCACAGATAGGGTGGCAAAGAAGTGTTGCACTGGACTGTGGGGAGCTGAGACTTGTTCATTCCAGGAAACCAAAGGCTTTTGATAAGCAGGAAATTCTGGGCTCACTGACTGGCAGGAAAGACCCAAAGATCTCAGAAATGCCTTTGGAGTCATTCTTCCATTGTCTTGAACAATAGCATCTGGCTTCTTCTATCCATATTAATCTGCTTATCACATGTTTGTTCGGCCACATCTGTCCTTGGTGTTTTCTCCTGAACACATTTTCTCATTTTTTGTAGGCTGATTTTGCAAATCTTCTGGTTCTGTTTTCTTTTTTATTATACTTGCCTTCTCATTTTTTTGCTTCTTGCATTTTATCATAAGCAGTCAGAGAAACCATGCCTCATCCTCAACACTTTGCTTAGATATTTCTTCTATCAAATATCTTTTACCATGCCTCAGAAGTTCTACCTGCCCCAAAGCACTAGGACAATTCAGCCTAATTATTTTCTACATATAACAAGAAAATCCTTTCTTACTGTTTCCAATAACATGTTACTCATTTTCTTGTGAGACCTCAACAGAATGCTCTTTACTCTTCATATTTCTATGAATATTTTGATCAGTACTGCTGTTTTTCTTCTGAGCCTGCACCAGAATCCCCCTCAACACTACATTCATGGAAATGCAGGTTTCTTCTAGCCCTCACCTCTAAACTAATCCAACCTGTGATCATCACCCAGTTCCAAAGCCATTTCCGCATTTTTAGGTATTTTTTATAACAATATTCCCACTTCTTGGTACTAATTACTCTCTTATTGCATTTGAGCTGCTACAACAAAATTCATTAGACCTCATAATTTAGAAACAGTATACACTTATTACTCACAGTACTAGAGGGTAGAAAAACCAAGATCAGGGCTTCAAAATTTTAATGTCTGGTGAGGGACCATTATTCACAGATGGTACCTTCTTTGTGTCTTCACATGTGGAAGGGACAGACCAGAACTTAAAAGATTAATAAATAAGGGCAGTAATTTTAATCAGGGAACTAATTCTATTTATGAAGATTTAGATCATAATTTAGATCATAATTTATGATCTAAATCTTCTCCCCATAGCCCTGCCTTTTAATACCATAAATTTGAGTGTCAGGATTTCACATACAAATTTGGGGAGGAAAGAAACAATCATTCAGACCATTCAGGTGGTTTATGATTCAACAAAAGTAACTTTGGGAATGTGGTATTTAAAAGTAGCATTCATTTTTCCTTATTCTCCATAACCGTCCAATTCCCAAGCCCAGTCTACTAATTCTAGACAATCACTCCCTAAATGATACCTCCTGTATGTCACACTATTTCTGCCTTGAGTAGCTTCTCAACAATTTCACCTTGATGTCTTGCAAAATTCTTCTCCCTAAGATCTCTGCCTCCAGCTGGGAAAATCCTCAGAGCCATTCTTTTGCAGGGCTCTAGACCAATATTTTTCTGAAGCACACACCTGACAAATACTTCTCCTACTTAAATGGGTTTTCATGTTCTTATGAAGAAGTTCCTACTTTTGTGGTGTTCAAGATCCTCCAAGAGACAGCATCTGCGAGTTGTGACACACTCATTGCTTATTGTCCTTTACCCCACCATTTATGCTTATATAATCAAAGGGAACCTGCTAATTATTGGTCTTATCTGTCTGCTTTTATTACCCTCTGTCTAGAAAGATTTTTTTCCCTCAATATTTAAATCTTTAAAACTCAGTCTATATCCAGAAAGTGACCCTAGACACTGTCAATCTTAGTTAGCTGTTCCTTTTGGGGACAGCTAATAATGAGTCAGGCATCTCTCTGTCACCATATTTGCTTCCATACTACTGTGGCTACACATCACACTTTCTCATCTCTCCATGCAACTGGTCATCATCTCCAGAGCCCAGGTTTGATTGATCTCTATTGCAATAGCCGGTATAACATGTGATTGCTGTAACGTTTCCATGACCACAGACCCACAGCTTTGTTCCCCTGAGCTGATCACGCTGATCATTCTTGCTGACCATTTGCAAAACTCCCTACCACAAGTTCCATGTAATAGTATGCTTTGTTAACTAAAATCAAATGTTACACCTTGCAAAATCCCATTGTTACATTCTCATATTTTGTTTTTATATTTTGTTAGTAATCTAACCAAGGTAACTCCATTGTATAATGTTTCTTACACCTTGTCTCTATGTAGCTTTCTTAAACCATATCTTGTTGGTAGAACTCCAGGAACTTTCCAGTCACTGGCTGTGCCTGGGACATCAAATTAATCAAAACTCCCTAACAATTGAAAGTTCTCAAATTGGTTACTAAGTTGCTAGTTTATGGTTGCTATGGTGACTAAGTTGCTATGTAACCCACTTGCAGATTTTGCCTTTTTAAGCTTCTTGCTGATTCCACTCCGTGTCAAGGGTTTCTTGGCAAGAGCCTATTCTTGACTTCACGCTAATGAAAGACTCTTAATCTGAACTTAGTGTGCTGGCATATCACCTTCTTGCACTTCAGTCATATATTTGGAGGCCCCAGCGGGATTTACGTCAGCACAAGCAGCTGCCTCTCTCTGACCATCCCCGGTTAAGAGGAGAGCTGGTAGGAGATTAGTCTCATGAGATTCTCAGGCCCTGTAACCCCTTATCTGGTTCGGAGGGAGTTGGAGTGGCTGCTGGCAGCTACTGCCTCAAAAAGAACCTGAGTCCATCTTACAATCTCCTAGGAGGTAAGAATTTATTTTTGGTTTTCTGCTTTCTTGCTTGTAACCATGGTTTCTGCTTCTGTTCTAGGAAGAAGGCCTGATGAGGTTACCCTTTGGATACTATTTGCTGAGCCAAGACGTTAGCTGAATAGAGACCCCTTGTTTTCTGCTCTGAGGTGTTCCAGGGATCTGTAACGTTTCTGATTTGGTCCAGATGTGTTGTTTATTGTTTGTTTGTTTTTGTGCTGCTTACTTGTTGTATGTCATGGGTTCCCAGATTTCAAAATCTGTCAATCCTTTGAACTGTATGTTAAAGAATTTTTCTGTTGCATTTGCTGAGGACTACTGTGTCTGCCTCTCAAAAGGCAGACTCTGAACCCTCTGTAAAATAGATTGGCTATCCTTTAATATTGGATGGTTATCCACAGGGTCTCTGGATGTTAAGGTTACTGAATCTGTTTGGAAGGTCGTTATGGGGAATGCTGATCTTCTGGATCAATTCTCCTTTATTGACCAATGGTTAAGTTTGGTCCAAAATCCACCACCCTGTCTAAAGGCATGTTCTCTTGAAACCACCATTCAAGTCCTGGTCTCCATGTCTCATAGCTGGCCAGGACATGTCAATCTTCATGTTATGGACCCTCCTCCACCTAAACCACCTCACCATAATTTAAAAATTATATCACAACTGTTACCTATAGCCCCTGCTTATTATGTAGTATACCCTGTTTTGCCCCCCTTTACTGAAGGTCCTCTTGAGGATGCGGTTAACACTAACCCTTCACCTTATAATCCTTTACCTTCTTTGCCTATTGTTACCTCTCCTTCCACGCAGTCATTGACAGCCCCAGCTACAACTGCAACTGCAGCTATCTCTAGTTCCACCCTCTCTCTGTCCTCTCCATCTTTGACTGCCCATCTTCAACGTCGAACTGATCCAGCACCTCTCCTTCCTTCCCCTCCGGGAAGTTCCTCCTCCACAGGGGGCAGATCAGGTTGAGTGTTTTCTTTTTTTTTTTGGTATATACCCCTTTCCCCTCGTCTGTTTTGTATAACTGAAAATATCATAACCCGACGTTCTCAGGTAAGCCACAAACTCTAATTTCCTTAATGGAATCAGTTATATGCACACATTGCCTCACTTGGGAAGATTGTCAACAGCTTCTTATCACTTTGTTTACTGCTGAAGAGAGGGAATATATTAGAGCTGAAGCTAGAAAGACTATTCTAGACTCTACTGGAGGCACACAGGAAGAAAGTCAAGAAATGTTAAGTGAGAATTTTCCCTCTTCTCTCCCAGACTGGGACCCCAACACCTTGGCAGGGTCCAAGGCACTAGACACCTATCACTGGCCTCCATTAGCAGGTTTGAAGGAGGCAGTCCAAAAAAACTATTAATCTTTCTAAAGTTACTGAGGTTCTCCAGGGATCTGAGGAATCTCCAGGAGTGTTCCTCAAGAGACTACAAGAGGTATTTTGGGCTTACTCCCCTTTTGACCCCTTGGCTCCAGAGAGTACTTGAGCTATTAATTCGGCATTTGTGGCTCAGGCAGCTCCGGACATCCAGAAAAAGTTACAGAAACTGAAAGGCTTTGCAGAAATGAATATTTCTCAACTGCTTGACGTAGCTCAGAAAGTTTTTAGCAACCAGATGCTTAAAAACAGAAACAGGCAGTATAGGCAGATGATAGGGCTGCAAGAAGACAAGCAAAAATCCTGGTAACAGCTCTCCAAGCTCTGTAAGCTGATACAAAGACTCCTTGTTAAAAATTTAATAACCAGAAAAGCCAAAAGTTCAGAAAAAGAACCAATGTGCTTATTGCAAGGAACCAAGGTATTGGGTCAAAGACTGTCTCCACCGCCCACAACAAGAGGACTCTAAGCCAGTCCTGGTCCTGCCCTCTGCTGGAGAGGTTGGAAATGATTTGGACTGAAGGGGCCAGGGCTCATTTTCCTTAGGCCCCATAGAGCCCATGGTAACTGCTGCTATCAGGAGCTACCCAGTCCAACTCAAAGTGGACACTGGAGAAGAGCATTTGTTCCTAAAGTCACCGTTGGGACCTATGTCTAAAAAGCAGATTTTGGCGAAAGGGACAACAGTAACAGTTACTAATTGCAAGTTCACTTCCAACCAGACTGTCAATTTGGGACAAAAACGTGTCACTCTATTTCTCATAGCTCCAGATTGCCCGTACCCTCTTAAGGGTCAAGATTTACTTCAAAAGTTAAGAGCCATCATTGTGTTTTCACCTGACAAAACTGAAATGTTTATTCCTACTGCCTATCAGATGCTCTTAACCATTCCACTTTCTGAAGAATGTCTTTTGACTTCTTCTAAGTCCTCTACTGAAAATGTTCTGTCAAGTTTACTTTTACAGTTGCAGCAGGAGTTTCCTTCAGTCTAGGCAGAAACAAACATACCAGGATTGGTGAAACATCATCCTCCAGTGGTGGTAAGTTTGCTGTTATCGGCTACCCCTGTGTGCATCTGCCAATACCCTACAAGTCTACAGGTCCAGAAAGGAATTGCTCCTCACATCAAACGACTGTTAGCAGCCAATATTTTAACACTATGCAAGTCGGCATGGAATACTCTTTTCTTGCCAGTTTAGAAAGCAGAAACTTCTGACTATTGACCAGTTCAGTACTTAAGGAAGGCCAATACGTGGATTGAACCCATCCATCCAACTGTTCCCAATCCATACACTCAGTCTGCTTCCTCCTCAACATCAGTTGTATACTGTGCTGTATTTGAACAATGCCTTCTCTATCCCTTTGTCCCCTGTCAGTCAACCCATCTTTGCTTTTGAATGAACTGATTCTGACTTGGGGGATATCAGCCAGTTAACTTAGAACCAGTTGCCACAGGGTTTTAAAAACTCCCAGACCCATTTAGGGGATGCCTTGCAACAGGATTTGTCAGAGATTCATGCCTGACACCTGAATGTACTGCACTTCAGTATGTAGATGATCTCTTGCTTAAGGCTGCAAACCTGGATACTTGTTTGCAAGGAACTAAGGCTCTATAACAGCTTCTTCAAGACTTGGGCTATTGTGTGTCAGTAAAGAAGGAACAGCTCTGCTCAATCAAATTTTCCTATCTGGGATACCAACTAAAGAAGGGTAAGTGAGCCCTGACTTTGGCCCAGAAAGAAGCCATTCTTCAGATTCCCACACCAGCCACCAAGAAACAGATACAGGAATTCCTGGGGGTGGGAGGGTATTGCTGACTGTGGATCTCAAGATTTGCTGAAATTGCTAAGTCCTTGTACATAGCCACTGCAGGGATCAGGCCCTAGAATAGACTGCTACTGAAGAACAAGCGTTCCAGCAATTTAAAAAGGCTCTAGCCCAAGCTTTGGTTCTAGCCCTCCCAGATGTTATCAAATCTTTCCATTTATTTATTCACGAACAATTAGGAATTGCAAAGGGGGTCTTCACTCAAACCTTAGGACCCTGGAGAAGACCAGTGGCTTACTTGTCTAAAAGACTGGACCCACTGGTCTTTGGCTGGCCCTACTATCTCTGAGCCATTGCAGCCACAGTCATGCTGGCTAAGGAAGCAGATAAATTGTCTTTCAACCAGAACTTGGCTTTAACTCTTCCCCATGCTGTTGAGAATTTACTCTGAGGAGCATCTGGTCATTGGATGTCAAACATTCATATGACCCAATATCAAAGTATTTTGCTTGACCAACCAAGAGTAACATTCTCTCCCACACAATGCCTCAATTCAGCCACTCTGTTGACTGATGACAATCTGAAAATGCCATTTTGTGACTGTGAAGTTATTTTGGACGTCTCTCAGGCCAGCTGATCTGATCTTTGGGACACTCCCTAAACCAGACTGATGCTGACCTGTTCACAGAGCCTGCTAATAGAGGGAGTCCGCAAGGCTGGTGCAGCCATAACCACAGCTCATGTCATAATCTGGTCACATTCATTGCCTCAAACTACCTCAGCTCAAAAAAGCTGAGTTAATTGCTTCAGGCCCTGCTTTGGGGAACAGGAAAATGAGTAAACATCTTCACTGACAGCTGGCATGCTTTTGGCACACTCCATGTGCATGCCATGACCTACAAGAAATGAAGTCTTCTTACTGCAGCAGGTAAGACTATAAAAAACAAGGAAGAAATTTTAATCCTCTAGAGGCTATATGGCTCCCCATAGAGGTAGTCATCATTTATTGCAGGAAATACCAAAAGTTGGACACTCCAGAAGCAACTGGAAACTGCCTAGCATGCCAGGTGACTTGACAGGCAGTAGAACTCACATTTGAAATCCTAAATATCTTGCTAACTAAAATTTTCCAGCTTCTTCTCTCCCAAAACAGCCTTCCTATACTCAAGAACAGGAAGAACCTAGGGGGAGCTCATAAAAACTCCACTAGATGGTGGGTCAAGGACTATAAAATTATTTTACCTGAAGCCCTCAGACACACGTTGGTAAAACCACAGCACTCTACTACTCACCTGGGAGGAGCCAAATTGACTTAACTGTTAAACTGTTTTTATCATGTCAATTACTTAAAAAACATTGCTGCAACAGTTGTTGCCACGTGCCCTGCCTGTGCCCAAGTCAATGCAAAACAAGGGTCCAAGCCTTTGGATGGGATCAGGGCCCAATTATTAATTCCTGGAGAAAAATGCAAAATAGATTTCACTGAAATGAAATCTCCTCAGGCAGGGTATGGCTATCTACTGGTGTTTATTGGTACTTTTTCTTGATGGGTAGAGGCCCTTGCCACCAAAAATAAAACCACATTTCTGGTTACAAGATTTTTGTTAAATAAAATTATTCCTAGTCTTGGACTCCTCCTCTCCATTGACTCTGATAACGGTCCTGCCTTTACCTCGCCCATAGTACAGCTGGTTAGTAAAGCACTAAACATTAATTGGAAGTTACATTGTGTCTACGAAACACAAAGCTATGGATAGGTAGAACACATGAACTGAACTCTAAAATCTTCTTTAACCAAATTAATAGTAGAGACTGGTAAAAAATGGGTAAATCTTTTGCCTTTGGCTTGCCTTTGGACCCGATGTGTGATGTTCCAGCCTTCGCTGAGCAGGGCCTGAGATGGGGAGGGAATGAGAAAATAAAGAGACAAAGAAACAGTGGGATTGGGAGGGCTCTCTCCCAGGTAGCAAGGAGCAAAAGAGAGTGAGTTTATTTTCACAGCATGCCTCTTTTATACGGCAAAATCACACAAAGGAGGGCAAAACCACACAAGTAGGATATATGTTAATGTCTAAACTAAATCACACAAGAAGGGCAAGTATTGATGACTAAACTATGCATATCTTAACATCGATGCTTTCTAAGTTAAAAGCAAGACAATCACTTAAGATAAACAGCATTCCCAGACTTGACACCACTCTGCTATCCATAGAATACCTAGACTTGGTGCCGCTTTGCTATCCATAGAAATGCAACCAAAAAGTCAGGGAGACAAAGGAAATGTAGACTGGGTTCCTTGAACACAAGCCAAGAATCATAAGGACCTTTTCAGCTTATGCTCTGGTTTTCTTGATCTCCTTCTTTTCTTTTTCTTTTAAGCGCAGTTTATGGACTTCTATTTGGAGCTGTCTGATGGCTCCTCCTCCTGCTCAGATGCAGACTGGGAGACAAAACAGTAAAATTAAAATCAGCACTCCCAATGCTATTAAAGAATATATTGAGAGCATAAGCTATGTGATGATACCAATTGTTTGATTTTACCAAGAATATCATAGCCAATGAGCTACCAGACAATAAAAGTGATCCAGCTGTAGAAATATTTACAATATCTTGATGTAATTGTGCAATATTAAAAGAAATATTATTAGAAGACCAAATTCCCAGCAAATGATTTCTAACTAGATCCCAATGCCATTCAGAACGATTATAAGGTTTAGAGGCTACACAAATCCATTGGAACACTGCATGACATTGTAACATAACCCGAGTCTTTAAAGCAGCAATCTGGTCTCCCAAAATCAGGACCATTTCCTCCAATGCATTGAGTCGTGCCTCCATTTTAACACCAATGGCTTCTTGGTGAGATAGAGTAATGGAAATGGTCTTAGTCAGATTGTCTACATACTGAGCAGTGTGGATTTTTCTGAGTCAAAGCCATTGCTGAAGCGATGGCTGCTGCAATTAGTGTAACCAATGCAGTAATACCAGCAACTAAAAGTCCAATAAATCTTCACTGGTGGTCAAGCAGGTTGGACGTTTGAGAGAGTACATACCAGCCAGAGTCCTGATACCATGGTCCAGAATTATTTGCAGGTATCATAACAAAAGAGGGCTGATGCAATACCACAACTTGCTGCTCTCTATTTTGAGGAGAAACACAATTAGTGAGATTACAACGAGGACACTTTAAGGAAAAATAAGAGGACTCCATAGTCATTTTCCAGGGCCCTGCCAATAAAACATAAGGGGCAGAAACACAGGCAAACACCTCATGAGAACCATTGTAAGATGCCTGGTTTGATTCTGACTGGTGGGAGTTGAGAATGGGCACTAAAGCCGCTATAAGTTTCCAAATG
>CAUYQG010106713.1:0-16785 GCA_963574415.1 Tarsius wallacei
ATTAAAATATGTGGTACAAGCCAGGCTCGGTGGCTCAGCCTATAATCCCGTGCCTTGGGAGACTGAGGTGAGTGGATTGCCTGAGTCCACGGGTTCGAGACCCGCCTGGGCAACTTGGTGAGACCTCATCTCTACAATAAATCAAAAAATTAGCCGGGCATGGTAGCGCGTGCCTGTAGTTCCAGCTACTTGGAAGGCTGAGGCGGAAGACTTGCCAGAGCCCCAGCAGGTCAAGGCTACGGTGGCCGGGAGTGGCCACTACACTCCAGTCTGGGTGACAGAGTGAGACTCCAACTCAAAAAAAAAAAAGTGTGGTACATATACATGATGGAATCTTACACAGCCATAAAGAAAGACAAAATTATGAACTTTGCAGAAGTTATGAACTTGGATGGACTTAGAGTCTATAATACTGAATGATCTATCGCAGAAACAAAGAACTGAGTATCACAGTGTCTCACTCAATAGTGGACCATGAACAATTATCATAACACTATAAGAAAGGGATTGGCAGTTGTGGGAAACTGCCAGGGGAGAGAGGGGCAGGATTGGCAGCAGTGGGAAACTGCCGGGGGTGGGGGACACACCTCATCAACAAGGGTAACTGCATAATGAATATTTGTATATCTAACCCTGAATTGTACCCCAGATATTTAAAATAATAAATTTAAAAAATCAAATCAAATCAGTGGTGAAAAATGTATATGCTTATGTAGTATAAAAGATGCCAGAGCCCTTATACAGAAGAGCTGATTTACAAGTACATTTTGAGAATCTTCCTACTGCAAGGTAGATATTTGATGCTCAACACATACTTTCCCAATACTCCAAGGGTAGACCACAAACAGTGAGGTCAAGTTTCCATACAGGAGAAAATGACATGAACTTTCTACATGACTATTATACGAAAGCAGGCACTGTATCCTCATCTATAATATGAAAGCAAACATATCTTTAGAAATTTGCTATGAAGAATATATGAGGTCCTGTTGTTAAAGAAAATTATTTTATAACAATGTTTAATTATGAACTACATTTTAAATTTTTATACACTCATAACTGGTGAGGATTTATTAGCAGAAAGTCAAGTTCATCTCCAAGACTTTTACAAAATATTTCAATCAATAGCAAGTACAAAAAAAAAATCTAATATTGTCAAGGCAGAAGATAGTTTAGATACTTAATATCCTACAGAATGATATGGTATATGCTGGAACCACTTCTATACACAAAATGGGAATTTGAAAATAGCAGTTCATCTTTTAGTTACTCACATAAAAAAAGGTACTGTGTAGATGCTATAAGACAAATTCCATTACCTTGAAAGCCTTGAACTCTAAGGGACTGCAACTGTTTTAGTTTGTTACAAAATTATTATTGAATCAAGTACTTAAAAAATAGAAAGTCAACTGAGGATTGTAAATATTTTATAAACCCATGATTTTAACCAGCATTGTGAGACTAAAGAAATAAGTAGGCCTTTAAAAAGCACTTTTATATAGGTTTACATAGGTTTTCTTTTTGAAATTGATCTCAGCTCTTATCCAAATGATTCAGGTCCTCAGGATTGAAAAGTTAATGTTGGAGAAAGTTTTGTACTTAAATGACATTTTATTCTTTATTATGCTCTTTGTTAAAGGCTTTTTAATAATTTTTCTACCAATCTATTTTACTCATTTATTCATTTAAAACTTGCTTATGAGCAGTATGTTTGTTATTCAATAAATAAATTTTGTTAGTAAGGAATCAATTTATTTTAACCACTTTTTAGGGGATAGGGAATATAATTTTCCTGAAATGTCCATAAAGGAATTTCGTAACGTGACTTCATGGTCCACATCTGCTTCACTTACATGCAGATTGTAATCTTCATTTATTTCACATTCAATTCAATCTGAATAAATCTTGTTAGTAGAAATTTTAAATAATTGTAGATTTACTATAGAGACACAAAAACACACATTCATATAATACTAAATATAATATGTGCATGCAGTATTTGCTGCAAAAAAACTCCACATAATTTCCTAAATTATAATCTACTAAATGATTGTTTGAAATGGTTTTCAAGGTAAATTTAGCTACATTTGACAATACCAACCATTTCCCTACAACTGAAAAAGAAAGGCTATGATCTCCCAGTGATTGTTTTCTTACACAGTTGTTGCAACTTGCCACTCTAATAATTTAGACGCAACAATAGCAAGTCACTTTGAAGAGCTATGGAGGACAAAAAAAGGTTAACTTTTCCCAAAATGAAAAGTCTCCAACTGTTTCTGTGACAATTGAGAGGGCTACAGAAATAAGTGATTCCATGTCAATGAAAATGATATCTTAAATGTTACATGAGAGCTTTGATACACTTATTTGTGACCATGTCTACTTGCATGGATGGTACAAATGTATTAGAAAACTTTACATCCTGTGCAGAACTGACTTTATTGTAATGGTGAAACGCTTCAGATTTTATACCGTGGGCTTAGTCAGCGCTACTCTCCAAGAAAATTACTCCAAATAGATATTCTGCTCACTCAATCAGTCAACTGAATTTTGTACACACATGAAAGCCCAGTGGCTACAGAGGGAGGTCATCTCTGCAATAAGTATTTGTTTTAGATGAAGAAGATACAGACTCAAGAATCTTAGCTGCAAAACGTGTCTGAGTTATTTTGAAGTTCAGTTTTGTCATCCATACTACGAATATTGGTGGTACTAGCAAGCAACTGAGAGATATTTCAAGCTCCAAAAATATAGATTAAAATGATTTTTATCATAAGAAGAAATGAAAAGCCACTAAGAGTCAAAGATTAAAATTTACATCCAAACATACCTGAGTTTGCATTCTAAATCAGTGGATTATCAACTATATCAATGCAGTTTTGTTAATTTATTTCCCTTCAATTTAGTTTTCTGACCTGTAAAATTTTTGAATTTTAGCAGGATTGTTGAAAGGATTAAATGAGATATTTTCTGTAAAGTACTGAGAATGATTTCTAGCACATTATAAACACTCAAAAATAAATGTTAACTAAAAATAACTGTTTTATTTCAGTTAGCAAAATGGTTAGTTGAAATGTTAGTTGATGATTCCAGAATAAATAGAAGAGAAAAAATATTACAAAGATTAAAGTTATCAGTGATGTGAAGGGTCAAAAGTGTATGCTAAGTCAATTCACTCATTTTATTAGATCCTTAGAGGGAACATTGTTACATTAGGACACATAAGACTGATGTTGTTAGACATTTGCATACTATAGATACTATACTTTCTTTTGTTGTCATCATCTCCAGGCAACCATCTATTATCTGGTTTCCCACGGTCTTGCCTAAATTAAAAAAAAAATGTTGATCTCTCCAGACCCAAATAAATATCTGATGTATTTATTAGTCATAGTTTTCATTGAAGTGAATACACAAATGTCTGATTGTATTTTTAGACTTCTATGCATTTTGGGAGTCAACCATTTTAGGTCTTTATAGTTTTTGGAGATGTAATAAAATTTCTAAATTCCCTGAACTAAGGACATGACCTGGGTGGGATGAGATGAACACATTAAGATATGGCTCCTTTACAGAGATCCATTTGGAAAAACATAGTAGTCTTTTAACTCACTGCATAACTCTAAAACTAGAAGCCTGCTTTCTCATAAGTACTGGTCTATTTATGACTCCAATGAGAAAATGTAAGTGACAAATACTGGTTTCAGTGATAGAGATGACAACAATTCCCATTGTGTTTAGTTAGTCACGAGGTTGATTCCAGGCCACTTAGTAAGTAACATAATATCTGCCATAGTTATGGATGGACTAAACTGCGTATGGTACAAATATTACCTATTATTGTTACCCAAAACAAATTATAGAAATAAAAATAGAAAGCAAAAGAAATATGTAAAATTTTGATAATTTTATAGCTTTAACAGAATAGAAGATACATTGTTAAATCTTTCTGAATGCAACTATTTGGAATAAGGCTGGTCTGACATAGAATTCTTTCAAAATTTCACATTTCTTACTTTGCAAGAGACCATCTTTAGAACATTTATCTTAATAAGTAACAAATTGTAATTCACATACCAATGTAGCATATACATGATTGTGTCTAAATTATTTTTGCCAACTAAAGCAATAAATTTTGCCAAATATTTCAAATTATTGTCGCATATGAGACTGTCTTGCTCTATTTATAAGTGGTTTTATGAGCAAAAAAACCCCTTCTAACAAACTCTCATTTAAATTTTTATACATTTAGAATTGTGCAATCTGAAAAGAATAAAGTTAAACTGTAGCATCTCAAGTGAAAAGTACAATAGTCACAGTGGAAGAAGTTAATACCTGAGGATTTGCTGTAGAATTATTATAAGATTGCTATTTTAGTAATGCTTTCATAAATAATGAATGCATTCGAAATATGAATTCAGAGTCTATGTAATGAACTTTTTTACAATGAGATAAATACAATATATTAATTGTCACTGATGATAATTGAGGTTAAAATTGTTTACATTTTCAAATATTCTAAGTAGGGATGTTAAGATACATTATAATGTAAACAAAATATTAAAATTTTTATTCAAAATACTGAAATATGCAAATTGCTTTAAGTATTCTTGAGGGCATTAAAATAATGTTCAAAACTGATGTATGTTAAGATAATAATGTACAATTCTTATTTACTTACTAAAATTTAGTTAAGCTTTTTATATAATAACTATTAATCTTTTTCTGATTACAAGACTTACTATACTGGGTCAAAATATAATTTTTTAAAAGATAATTATATTTTCTCTTAATCTTGAGGCATTTAAATTTTCTTTAATATGCAAAATGTTAATGCATTGGTGTATACAAATTTGATAAATCTTTAAATAAATACTTCTAAATAATTGCTTATAAAGATTTAATCTTTTGTAATAGAATGAGAACCTATGTGTTAAGTATTTAATTATAATTACTTCTGTAAAAATAGCTGGTATTTTAAAATTTCAAAAAAATTCTTACATTTTGTCACTGACAAAGACTATAATATGCAATGGGCAGATGTTAGTATTCCCACTTTAAATTTGAGGACACTGAAATTCTGAAAGATCATGTAGTTTACCCAAGGTGATTTGGCTAATGTTCAGATAAGCTACCAATGAGCCAAGTCTTATTCAGGTGCTTTCTTATAATATTACAAAATTGTAAAATAATATGATACAATTTTATAAAATATGACCCAGACTACTATAACAGATAAAAATTCCTCAAGTTCACATACATATCAATTTAATTTAAAAGGTATAAAATAATCACATATATTTAATATATCAATGAAATATGTCAGTTAAAATGTGTGCAAATTAAAATGGAAAAACAGCCTGCCTGCATATGTCTAATTTAATGTCAATTAAAATGAAAAAACAACCTTTATTTGCCTAATTATAACTGGGTATATTATGACTAATTTGTGCATATTGCCACAACCTGTATATGCCTAATAATAACTTTGTGTATATTACATTATAGGTACTGTTTAAACATTTTAAATAGGATTAAATATCATTTTACCTCAATAGTTGCAATAGTCAGATAATTATTATTTTAAAAGAAGGAAGCCTTTTTGTAAGTTTCTTATATCACTAGTTACTATTGGGATAAATTTGAATGCCATTATTTTATTTTTCATAATATTATAACATATATTGTGATATTCTCCCACATAAATAATGCAGAAATTTGAAAATTGGTGTTTTTTGGTTTGTCTTTTTTGTTGTTGTTCCATTATATAAAAATATCATATTGTATATATGCATTTATTAGTTAATAGATATTTGGGTTGTGTATACATTTTGGCTGTTATAAGTAATGCTGCTAGCAACATTGGTGTACATGTTTTTACGTGAACAATTTCCATTGCAGAGACATTTTTCTCCAACTTAACAACTACAGAGGTCACATTTCTGGCCCCATAAAAATACCATCTGGGTTCTAGAACAACCACCAAAGTCCGGCTAACTCCAGGGGTTTGGTCCAAATCTTCTGAACTGTTTTCAGTCTTACACTCTCAACTCATTTAAAGATTTTAGTATCTTCTATGTTGAAGCACAACAGGAGGAAAGAATCAGGAAAAGGGAAATCTCTAACTCAGTCTTAAAATAATTACACAGAAAATTAGCCTCACAACTTTGGGTTTTAAAAATAAAAGTCTGTAAAAGTAAAAAATAAACAAATAACCTAGCACTTTCTCTTAGCTACATGAGTAATACAGAATATTAAAGAAGAATAACATTATATCCTGGCCTAAAATATTTTAAAATCACATATTAATATCTTCTAATTAAAGAGGGAGTAAAAGTCTGTGTGAAGCAGCTTTAATATAATGCAGTAAGATCCTTCTCACTTCATTGAAGCATAGGTTATTTTCCTCGTAAGCTCCCCAGGCAATGTTTGCTTAGGGACAGTTGCATTATTACCTTCTCATCAACTTAACTGATCTTACATCTCAGAATCTGGACTTGCAGACCAAAGGCTGATGATAATGCAAAGAAGACATAACAAGAGAAGTTATGAAAATGGGCTTTAAGATTTACAAGGCAAAACAGGTGAAGCTGACTCAGCTATTTGCAGCATCTTAGGAAACTTCTAAGTTTCTCTCTTAGACTAGAATGAGTTATTTAGCACAGTAACATTTGTCACTGGGTACATTTTCCATGAATTCATCTAAAGGATGAGAATTCAAGTTTCTCACATTTTATCTCCACTTAAGCAAGAGATACTTCGGGGCTCCTATAGCCATTTTATTCTCTCTTTATCGAAAGCAAAAATATTTTTAAAATGAAATTAAAAAATTTGTTAATATGAGGCTTTTGGCATCTGACAGAATGAGGAATTAAGTTCTGGTTTTACCTATTATTGTCTGAGTAATCTGGGACAAGTTAACCTAAGTTTCTTTTCTTCCTCCTTTCTTCTCTCCATTTTGTGTTTTCCTCCAACTCTGCCTCTCTTCTCCTTCAGAATTCTTCTCTCTCTCTCCATCCCTCCTTTCCTACTTCCCTTCTGGCCTTCATTTTTTCCCATTTTTCTCTCCTTCCTCCTTTCTGCTTAAAAAGAATTCAACTTGCAGAACACTAAAAGTTTAAAAGAGAAAGTCACCATCATCTATCCTATTCTGAGCATCAGCATTTTGCTCCACTTTGTGCTCTCCTCTCTATTTATCTAGATTTTCCTTAAACATGTGTTTTTTAAAATAAACTTTATTTGTAGAACACTTTTAAGTTTACAGGGAAAAAATGGAGAAGATAGTACAGAGTTCCCATAAGTCCCTTGCTCAGTATCTTATTGTTAACATCTATGTTCATATGTTATAATTAACGAATCCATGTACACATATTATTATTGCTTAACGTCTTTTGTCTATTCCAGGATTGCATCTAGAATACCACATTTTATTTAGCTGTCTTATGCTTCTCTGGGTTGTCATAATTTCATAAAGCTTTCTTGTTTTAATGACATGAAAGTTTTTAGAAGTACTGCTCAGGAATTTTGTAGAATATACCTCAACTGTGATTTTTAAGTCTTTTTCTTATGATTAGACTGAGTAATGAGTTTTGGGGAGCACAGCCACAGAAATGAAGTGCCATTTTCATCACATTATATTAAAAATATACTATACTGCTAATCTGATTTGTCACTGCTGATGTTAATCTAAAACATCTGGCTGAGATAATGTTTACCAGGCTTCTTTACTGAAAGTTACCAACTCTTTCACCCTTACTCCATGCTATAGTGTACTACTCGAAAGGAAACCACTATGCGTAGCACAAATTCAAGGTGTGAGGAGTTATTTCTTAAGGGAAATGTATCTACTTAAATTTTCTGCATGGAAGATTTTTCTCTTCTTTCCCATTTATTTAGTTAAGTATTTATAAGAGTATGACTTGTGGGCACTTATTTTATAATTTGATTTATAGCCCAATATTTATTGCATAGCACAAATTTTGCAAGCTATGGTCATTGGACCCTCTTTCAGTTGACTCACGTACCCCTTTGACATACCCTCATCAATGTGTCTAGATTTATTTGTCTATTTATGGGTAAGTAGGTTTTGGACAACTTTTCTGTCTGGTAATACAAATTGTTCCAAGATTACTTTGTGTATTTCCTATTCCAGTCTTAAAGTCAGCCATGCTGTTAAGTTAACCTGAATGTTTTTTTTAATGGACAGTAGTCAGAAATATAGATCTGTACATAAAGTGTCCTCTTTGCTACTGGGCAATTATTGCTTCTAGGTTCTCAGCTGACAGAGTAAGAAAGCAAAATATGTGCAGACTAACCTGTGTATATACTTATACCTGTAAATATGTGTACCTATAACTGTCATTTACCATTCATTGGCCTTAAAAGCTCTGCACTTCGCCTATTTGACCTTCTTCTCTGACCCTCTAGTAACCATGGCTCTCTTTACCACTCAACCACTCCCTGTAATTTTGCCTTTTCCAGAATATCATATATTTGAAATTGTATAGCATGTAGCCTTCTCATATTATACTTTTTAACCTATCAATATGCATTTAATATTTATTCATGTCTTTTTGTGTCTTGATAACTCATTTTTCTTAATCACTAAATAATATTCCATTATGTGAATATATCACAGTATATCAATTCACCTGTTGAAGAACATCTCTATGTCTTCCAGCTTTGGGCAATTATGAATAAAGCTATTATAAACATTCACATAAGGTTTTTATTTTGTAATGATATAAGTGTTGAAGCCAGACTTGTAAATATGCTGGAGTGTATTTCCTGGATCATATGACAAGACAATATTTAACTTTATAATAAACTGCCAAGTTGTTTCCAAAATGGTTAAATCCTTTTGTATTCCTGCAAGCAATGAATGAGAGTCCTTGTTCTTTTGCATCCCAGAAATAGCTATTTCCACTGTTTTAGGAATATAGCTGACTTAAAAGTTGTGTCAGGGTATCACTTAAAGGTTTTAATTTGCAATTCCCTAGTGACAAGATGTTGAGTATAATTTTATATGCTTATTTGTCATTTTTACATCTCCTTTAGTGAGCATCAGCTCTTTTACCCTTTTTTAAGGATTGGATTTTGTATTTACTTTTTGTTGGATTTCAGTAGTAATTTGTACATTTTGAACAAACAACACTCCTTTACTATATGTTTTCTCACGTCTGTGCCCTGTCATTGCATTCTCTTACTGTATACTCCACAGAGTAGAAGCTTTTAATTTTAATACTTTAAATTTAATATTTCTTTCGTTGCTGCTCTTGGGCTGTATGTAAAATCACCTAGACTTTCTATATTTTCTTTTGGAAGTTTTATAGGTTTCAAATTCACATTTGCATCTATATTCATTTTGATTTGTTTCTGTGAAAGATATAAAGTTTGTATTTAAGTTTGTTATTATTTCATATGAACATCTATTTGTTTCAGCACCATTTGTTTAAGACTATCCCCTCTCTATTAAATTGTCATTGCTCTTTGTGAATGATCAGTTGATTATATTTGTGTGGGCCTACTTCTGGGCTCTACTTTATGCTCTATGCTTATATTCTTTCATAAATCCTATATGATTATTGTACCTTTATAAACTTTTAAATCATGTTATTTGAATCCTTCAACTTGGTTTCTACTCTTTAGGATTGTGTTGGTTATTCAATTTTTTTTGCCTTTGTATATATACCTTTTAAAAAGTTTTCTGGTTTTATAGAATAGCATGCTAGGATTTTGATTGAGATTACATCAAATTGATACATTAAGTTGTAAGAATTGAATAACACATGAACAGGAAATACTTCTCCCTTCATTTATTTAATCTATTCAATCTTTTTCATCAGAGTTTTGTAGGAATATGCATATACATTTTATAGATATCTTATTAGATTTATACTGAAGTATTTCATCTTTTTGTTGTTGTTTTGGGGGAGGAGACTGTTGTAAATGTTATCTTTTTTAAAACAAAAATTCAAATTCCAGTTTCTTGAAGGTAAATATAAAATCAATTGACTTTTGTATATTAGCCATTATCCTGTGTCTTTGCTCCATTAGCTTATTCTAGGAGGTTTTATTGATTTATTTTTGTGGACTCTTGGAGGATTTCTGCATAGACATTCATGGCATCTCTGAAAAAAGATGGTTTTAGTTTTTTTCTTCCAAACATATATACATTTAGTTTTTTAAAATGATTATTGCACTAGCTAAGGATTCCAGTACAATATTCATATGGTTGATAAAGGAAGCTTTAATTGCCTTATTTCCATTTAAGGGTAAAATCATGGAGTTTCTCATTATTATATATGTTGTTAACTAAAGATATTTTGAATGTGCACTTTATCAAGTTGAGGAAGTTCCCCTCTCTTCTTAGTTTCTTAAGAGTTTTTTTTTTTTTAATGAGTGAGTATTGCACTTTAAAAATCTTTTTTTCTGATTTAATTGACATAATCATTTAATTGTTTAGCCTGTTTGTACAATGCATTATATTGCTTTATTTCTTTCAGTGTTGAACAAGTCTTTCACCTCTGGAAAATATCCCAGTTGGTTGTGTTCTACATGTCTTTTTATTCATTATTGGATCTTATTTATTACTCTCTTATTGAGTATATCTGCACTTATGTTTATGAGAAGTATAAGTCTATTGTTTTTTCTTTAATGTAATATCTTTTCTGGTTTTGATATTATGATAATGTTAATCATACAAGATGACTTGGAAAATGTACCCTGTTTCTCATGGAGTCAACCGTGCTGCCCATCAAACTGGACTGGATAAAAAAATGTGGCACATATGCATAATGGAATATTACACAGCCACAAAGAAGAAAAAAATTATGGATTTTGCGGCAAATTGGATGGATTTAGAGTCTATAAAACTCAGTGACTTATCACAAAAACAACAGAATACCACATGTTCTCATTGATAAGCAGACACTGAACATTTACCATAGTTCTATCAGAAAGGGATTAGCAGTAGCCAGAAACTGCCAGGGGGAGGGGAGTAGGGCACATAACATCAATAAGGGTACCTGATCTCCAACCAGGCAAAGTGGGGACCAAAGGGAGGTTCAAACTTTACCTGTATGATGACCTTGTATACCTAATCCTGCATCGTACTCCACACCTTTTTTTTTCTTTTTCTTTTTTTTTTTTTTTTTGAGTTGGAGTCTCACTCTGTCACCCAGACTGGAGTGCAGTGGCCGCTCCCGGCGACCGCAGCCTCGACCTGCTGGGCTCCGGCGATCCTTCCGCCTCAGCCTTCCAAGTAGCTGGAACTACAGGCACGCGCTACCATGCTAGGCTAATTTTTGATTTATTGTAGAGATGAGGTCTCGCCAAGTTGCCCAGGCGGGTCTCGAACCCGCGGACTCAGGCAATCCACTCACCTCAGCCTCCCAAAGCGCGGGATTACAGGCTGAGCCACCGAGCCCGGCTGTACCCCACATCTTTAAAAGAAAAAAGAAAAAAAATTTTTTTCTACTTTCTGGAAGATGCTTTATGTATACATTATTCTTTGTGTATTTCAAAGTGGTTACTTCTCCCCTCCACCTTTCAAAGCCCTGAAGCAGTCTTAATTTCTCCCCATGAGTACTTTTCTCCCCATGAGTACTTGTTATGGCTCCTGGAGTTAAAACACTTGAAAATGTGCCCCCCCATCAAAAAAAAAGGCCAAGCTTGGTGGCTCAGCCTGTAATCCCGCACTTTGGGAGGCCTCGGTGAGTAAATTGACTGAGCCCGCGAGTTTGAGACCTGCCTGGGCAAATTGGCGAGACCTAGTCTCTGCAATAAATCAAAAATTAGCCGGGCATGGTAGCGCGCCCCTGTAGTTCTGGCCACTTGGAAGACTAAGGCAGAAGGATCACAGGAGCCCTGCAGGTCGAGGCTGCGGTGGCCAGAGCGGCCACTGCAGTCCAGTCTGGGCGACTGAGTGAGACTCCAACTCAAAAAAAAAAAAAGAAAAGAAAAGAAAAGAAAAGAAAAGAAAGAAAGAAAGAAAAAAAAAAAAGCAACCAGGATTTTTTTTTTTTTTTTTTTTTTTACTCTCAAATCAGTCTACATTTATCCTGCAGCAATTTATAAAAATTGCCAATTAAGCATCCTAGTAGTTTAGGGTTCCGGTGTCTTTGAGCCAGGTATAGCAAACACTGGTGACTCTCTGGATTCCATCAGTCTCTTCAGATTTCAGGTTGCTAGTTTTCTCTGTGACTTCTGTTCTTTCACGGATTCTGTAAAAGTAATGATTTTTAGTTTGTCTATCTTTTTCATGATGTAAGAATGGAAGTGATAATTTCCAAGGCATTTACAATTTAGAGATGAAACTGGAAGAAAACAATATGCTTTATAAAATGTCATTACCTATTTTTTCCTGCTGGAAAATTAGTTGTAAATTTTTCTAATAGATGAGTTTTATTGCTTTTTCATTGGCCTCCTTCACAGACACACATACACAATCCTATTATCCTTTTATCAAATACATTTATATCACCGATTTTACCTATCTTAATACTAAACATTTATTATGTTTAACGGACAAATTGTTTCTAACCAAACCACACGATAAAATATAAATGTCATTATTCAATTTTATTTTGCTTTTGTTATTGTTTTTTCTTTTAAACTTAACAATTGTCCTTTCATAAAGTAGCTAGTTTTCTAAACTAAAAAAAAGAAAGACAATAAAAGAAAAAAAGCGAGAAGGAAAAAAAGAAGTAAAGAAAAAGTAAAAGAAGAAACCTTGCAAAAGTTTTCTTAATGTGGTCATAAATCTTCAAATGCTTTTTCCAATTTCCATTATTTTCCCCCAAAATATTCCTAGAGCCATTATTTCTTTTTCTGTATTTTCAACAAAATTAAAAATAAGTTGTTTTCCATTTTCTTTTTTTTTTTAAGATTAGAAAATATAGTTTATTTAGAAAGTAAATTGGAGAAGGAGAGAGAGAACAAGAAAGAGGAGATTCACCTCCCCAAGTTAGGGGTGGGGATGCGTTCCATTTTCTTTGTTGTTGCTGAGCATCCTGGTGCCCTTCTATTTTTCTTTATTTTGGCACATAATTTGTTTTTCCTCTCTGGAAAATTTCTGGATCGTGTCTGCATATTGGATGCCTGAAATATCATTGTTAAAATTGCAGTTTGCAATAGTATCTACCATCGGAGGTTATTTTGTGAATAAAGTAAAAGAATAGATGAAGGCTCCTCAGTGTAATAACTGGCTAATCTTGGGCATTAAATCAATGCTTGTTATGATAATAAAACTAATGTTCATAATATTACTCTTCTTATGTATTATGAGATGTCATTCTTTTATACATCTGCAAGTTACCCTGCTTACAATTTTATGGGCAGTTAGTGATACCTTTGAGGTCAATAGAACTTTTATTGTCTGCGACGTTAAAGATAATAAACTCTTTTAAAATACCATATGTAGAAAGCTAACATAAGCTCTATTACCTAATTTGTTGCTAGTTTTACTATATTTAAGAAGTGATATCAAAATCAAAATATATTAAAAGCCATTTAATAATGAATTCCCTGGCTCATGTATTTAGTGCAGGATTATATATTTTAAAAATTTTTTTTTTTTTAAGCCGGGCTCGGTGGCTCAGCCTGTAATCCCACGCTTTGGGAGGCTGAGGTGAGTGGATTGACTGAGCCCGCAGGTTCAAGACCCGCCTGGGCAACTTGGCGAGACCTCATCTCTACAAGAAATAAAAAAATCGGCCAGGCGTGGTAGTGCATGCCTGCAATTCTGGCTACTTAGAAGGCTGAGGCGGAAGGAAGGATCGCTGGAGTCCAGCAGGTGGAGGCTGCAGTGGCCGAGAGTGGCCACTGCACTCCAGTCTGGGCGACAGAGTGAGACTCCAACTCAAAAAATTTTTTTTTTATTTTAAATATGTGGGGTACAATTCAGGGTTAGGTATACAAATGTCATTATACAGCTACCCTTGTTGATGAGATGTGCCCCACCTCCCCTGGCAGTTTCCCACTGCTGCCAATCTCGCTGCCCCTCCAGCAGTTTCCCACTGTCATTCCCTTTCTTATAGTATTACAATAGGTGTTCAAGGTCCACTTGTGAGTGAGAGCATGTGATACTTGGTTCTTTGTTTCTGTGATAGATCACTCAGTATTATAGCCTCTAAGCTCATTCAAGTTGCCACAGAGTTAATTATTTTGTCCTTTATGGCTGCACAGTATTCCATCATGTATATGTATCACGTTTTTTAAAATCTAGTCCTCTTTCAATGGGCAACAAGGCTGGTTCCATGGTTTTGCTATTATAAATAATGCTGCAACAAACATGTGTGTGCCGGTATCTTTTTAATAGAGTTATTTGAGTTCCTTGGGTATATTCCCAATCGGGGGATTGTGGAGTTGTATGGGAGGTCGATTTTTAGGTCTTTTAGGAATCGCTACACTGTTTTCCACAGAGGCTGTACTAGTTTACACTCCCACCAACAGTGTAGAACTATTCCTTTTCACCACATTCTTTCCAGCATCTATTGTTTTTTGAGTTATTGATGATGGCCATCCTGATTGGCTTTAGGTAGTATTTCAGTGTGCTTTTAGTTTGCATTTCTTTGATGACTAGTGAGGCTGAGCATTTTTTCATATATCTGTTGGATACTCATATGTCTTCTTTTGAGACGTGTCTATTCATATCTTTTGAACACTTTGTAATGGGGCTTTTTTTTCTTTTCTTTTCAGCATGTTTGAGTTCTTTGTAGGTTCTAGAAGCTAGGCCTTTGTCAGATATACAGTTGGCAAATATTTTTTCCAGTGAGTCTTCCTGCTATCTCAATGATTTCTTTGGGTTTGCAGAAACTTGTCAGTTTGATGAGGTCCACTTAAATTACCAGCAGCATTGTTCTCAGACCTGGAGTCAACAATACAGGAATTTATATAGAAACGTAAACAACCAAGAATAGCCAAAATAATCCTCAGCAAAAACAAAACAAAACAAAACAAACAAACAAACAAAAAGCAGGAGGCATCATTCTCCCAGACTTTAAGCTTTATAATAAAGCTACAATAATCAAAACAGCCTGGTATTGCTATAAGAACATATAAGCATACAGACCAATGAAACAAGATAAAGATTCCAGAATCAAAACCTCAATTTCTCAACCAACTCATCTTCAACAAAGCCTCCACCCTCAACCATTGGGGAGAGGAGAACCTATTCAGTAAATGATGCTGGGAAAACTGGCTGACCACATGCAGAAGATTAAAACAAGACCCTTACCTATCACCATATACAAAAATCAACTCTAAATGAATCAAAGACCTAAACATAAAACCTCAAACTGTAAGAAACGTAGAAAATGCAGGAGATATCTTTGTGGAAATTGGAACTGGCAGCCAATTCCTGATCAAAATCCCAAGTGCCCATGCCATAAGAGATGAGATAGGATTATATATTTTTAAAAATAAACATTGACTCTGGGCTCGGTGGCTCAGTCTGTAATCCCGCGCCTTGGGAGGCTGAGGTGAGTGACTTGCCTGAGCCCGCGGGTTCGAGACCCACCTGGGCAACTTGGTGAGACCTCATCTCTACAATAAATCAAAAAGCAAGTTTACCAAAATATTAATTTCCTCTTACATTTTTTCTTCTTTTTATTTTTTTTCTTCCTTAAATACAGATTGTATGAAAATTTTTATGAATTTTGGGGACCATCTTATTATCCACATGATTATATTTGAGTCTATATACATCAGAAAGTATGTAGTCCAATAATAATTATTATGAGAATTAATTAGTCTGAGTTTGGCGGTAGAGTTAGGAAGCCTGAAATCACATCTCATTAGAAAGTTATAAAAATACCTATTTACACTTAATAATACAAGGACCTAACTAACTTGCGTTACATATATTTTTTAAATGTTTAAAATATTCGAGGGTTTTAGTGTAGTTTTAGAAAGTTGAAATGTATGATTGGAAGCAACACATGTTGAGAAAGTTGAAGGTATATTTATATTTGTAATAGAACAACCTAAATTATGAATAAGGCTTGAGTGTAATGTAGTAATATTTTCTTCCTCCATAAAATGAATTCAACTATTGACAAAGTTGTCAAAGACAGATTTCAAGCCCTGCTGGACTAGTCATTTGACAGTTTTATAATACATAATATCACTTTGATTGTCAATTTAATTTCAGATTTCTGGGCTTCACCTTTTTTTTTTTTTTTTTTTTTGAGTTGGAGTCTCACTCTGTTGCCCAGACTGGAGTGCAGCGGCCGCTCCCGGCCACCGCAGCCTCGACCTGCTGGGCTCCTGCGATCTTTCCGCCTCAGCCTTCCAAGTAGCTGGAACTACAGGCGCACGCTACCACGCCAGGCTAATTTTTTTTTTTTTTTTTAATTTATTGTAGAGATGAGGTCTCGCTTGCCCAGGCAGGTCTCAAACCCGCGGGCTCAGGCAATCCACTCACCTCAGCCTCCCAAAGGCGCGGGATTACAGGCTGAACCACCGAGCCCGGCTCCACCCTTTTAAGAATATGATTTTATGGGTGATTTTGAGATGTGCCATTGATGATGATCTCAAATGTAAAAGCATTTGAGAAATTTTGTTTTAAATTTATAACATGGTGTGTTCTAAGCTTTATTCCAAACTTTTGTATCCCATGAATTTATTAAGATAAATGCCAATAGCCGGGCTCGGTGGCTCAGCCTGTAATCCCGCGCCTTTGGGAGGCTGAGGTGAGTGGATTGCCTGAGCCCGCGGGTTCGAGACCCGCCTGGGCAAGTAAGACCTCATCTCTACAATAAATCAAAAAATCAGCCGGGCATG
>CAUYQG010106714.1:0-25416 GCA_963574415.1 Tarsius wallacei
CCCGGCTGATTTTTTGATTTATTGTAGAGATGAGGTCTCGCTTGCCCAGGCGGGTCTCGAACCCGCGGGCTCAGGCAATCCACTCACCTCAGCCTCCCAAAGGCGCAGGATTACAGGCTGAGCCACCGAGCCCGGCTAAGAAAGATTTCTTTTTTTTTTTTTTTGAGTTGGCGTCTCACCCTGTCGCCCAGACTGGAGTGCAGCGGCCGCTCCCGGCCACCGCAGCCTCGACTTGCTGGGCTCCGGTGATCCTTCCGCCTCAGCCTTCCAAGTAGCTGGAACTACAGGCGCGCACTACCACGCCCGGCTGATTTTTTTTTGATTTATTGTAGAGATGAGGTCTCGCCTGCCCGGGCGGGTCTCGAACCTGCGAGCTCAGGCAATCCACTCACCTCTGCTTCCCAAGGCGCGGGATTACAGGCTGAGCCACCGAGCCCGGCTTAACTTTTTAAATTAATGTTTTAAATTAATTTTTTAAATGGTGGCAAAACATACATTATATAACTTTCCATTTTAGTCATTTTTAAGTGTACAGTTCAGTGGCATTAGGAACATTTATGTTACTGTGCAACCATTAGCAGCATCCATCTCCAGAATTTGTCTTAAGGTTCTTTTGCTTATTGCTTTCCAAAACAAAATAAAAATTTAAAATTTCCCTAGGGATATTTGGTCAAAGTCTGAAAATATGCAGGATACTATGACTGTATTTACACATGTAGGGGCTGGTATGATCCTGCCTCACAGTCCTGTAGCTGAAGTATCTAAAGAGTTTGATTATGTGACTAGAAAAATGTGATGGGACTGAATAACACTGTCCAACGAGACTTATAGAAGACAAATATTGACCCCTTTTGAGGAAACAAACAAACTTGGCAAAACAGAAACTGATACTACTAACTGCTTTAATTAAACTATTTCATGTATTCATTCAAAACACTTAGTGAGCCCTTACTTGTACTAGACATTGCCATAGGCATTGGGGAATTTGTGACGAACAAACAGTTCTCATTTCCAAAGACTTTATAATCCAGTACAAGAGACAGACATTGCACAGATAAGTACACAGTAGATGATAAAAAATGCTACAATGAAAAGTAAGTATGGATAAAAATAAGAGCATATTTTGTTCCCTTTTTCTTGTTTCTTCCCATTTAAAATATTCTAGAGACAAAAATAAGACACCTTCTTCAAAAGGAAACCCCAGTTACCAGACAAGTTATTATACCTTATGCCTTGCTGTGCCCTTGCCCTGGTGAACAAGGTGGTAGACTAGGGAGCCATGGAGATGAGACCCAGCAGGTCAAAATGTGAAGGCCTTGCTTCTCTTTGCTCTTCTATGTTTCTCAGGTCTTTTTCAGCATCTCGATTTCTTTTTCTTTTCTTCCTTCATTTTGCTGATCAAGTGGATGACTTAGGATACCTATCCATTCATTTCTCCAGCAAATGGGAATTGGAAATCTGCCATTATGAAGCACTGTGCTAATTGTTTCAGGGGATCAGGGAGGCGTAAGACACATCTTATCCCTCAGGATTCATTGACATTTAGATATGTAGTTGCAGAAGGAAGCAACCAATGCTATATGTCATATGAACAGCAGAGATGACATGCTTTGAGGATTTTGGAAGATACCAGGATCATTTCTGTTAAGGAAATCTGAGAAGAATTCACAGAATTCATATTAAAGATAACTATAGAGGTGGATCTTCTTGGATGAACTGTTCAGAATAACGATGGTGAAGAGAAAAGAAGCTCTCAATAGGGAAGAAATGACGAATCCATCTACTGCTATAGAAGAGTAGAGGAAAAAGAAGACTGAACACAATCTGATGCCAAGTGAGTGTCTTTGAGGCAGTATCTATGAGTGTGTGTGTGTGTGTGTGTGTGTGTGTGTGTGTGTGAGAGAGAGAGAGAGAGAGAATACCTGTCAGAAAGCTAAGATAGTAAATCAATTATTTTGTCTGAATAATACCAACTCATATATGTGGCTGACTTCATCACTCATTTGTTCATTCATTCAATAGATATTAATGAATTGCCTAACTTGTACCTGTCTGTACTAGGGATACAACAGTGAACTAAACAAACAAATTCACAAGTCCCAAATCCATAGAGCAGCCTGAAACTCCAGGGCAGGAGCTGATGTTCTGGTCCACAAGTAGAATTTCTTCTCCCTCAGAGAGACTCCGTTTTGTTTTTAAGGCCTTTTAGCTGATTGAATCAGATCCACCCGGATAATCCAGGATAATCTCTTTTACATAAAGCCAGCTGAATGTAGATATTAATCATGTCACCACCGAATATATTCACAACAACACCTAGATAGTGTTTATCTGAATAACTGGGTACATGTAGCCTAGCCAAGTCTGATATATAAAACTGACCGTCACAGATGACTCATCAATTTTTACCCAATAGCAAACTGACTGACTTTGTGTAGGCTACCTACGACAACTCTTTCTTCTACCCTCTGCTTTTTAACTGGCTCTTTTGAATTAGGCAGACGGCCTCAGACTTGGATTTCCTGTCTGACAGGCTGTAGTCAGGTTCCAAATGACAAAATATTAATTAGGAGGATTGCACACGATCTTGTCTGCATATTCATTATCATTGGGAGCTTGGCTTCTGCAGCTGCATGTCCCAGTGCCAAGGGGTAAATTTCAGCCCCCAAATAGCAGCCACCTGGACCTCATGTCTGGTTTTGTGGCCACTCTAGTCTTCAACTCTATAACACAAGAAGAGTGGTGCTGCTTGCACTGCTGTCCATAATTCAATATTCAAATACTCCTTTAAGAACAAAATAGTGCCTGTGTGACTTGTTGTGGATCATGGGGAAATTCTAGGGAGGAGGAATAACTACCATCCAGTTCATCCTAATGACCCCAATGAACTCTACTCAAAAAATATTTGCAGAGTGACTGAATGCCAAAGCATGCCTTGATTTTATGCAACTTGGTGACATTTCCACTGCCAAAACTGTGCTACTACAAACTTTATCTTGGAGAACTCATGATAGGTGGTGAAGTTGCTCTGAACCTAGGAAGCAGCTATTGGCCAAATTATGTGCTCTTGGAAAGAAATATTTCCTGTGTATTAAAATGGGGGTGGGGTGGGGAGAGTAGCATGACTAATATGGTAAGAATGTTCTCATCTTCTCAGGAGAAGAATGGAGTCAGGTAGAGCCTTGCAACAATCTGTGGTCACAAACCTCAGTAGACACCCAGGTCATTAACTAACCACATGCATGTGGCACATGGAATGGAACATCCCAGAGCTCTGAAACCACAGGCATCTCTCTGCTGGATTAAAGGAAGTAGTTTCACAGGTCCAGACAGAAAAGGGATGTGGTGAGTTTTCAAACGATTCTGATTTATAGTCAATAAGGTGCAAGGTTATGGTACACAGAGTAAATGAATCATTTACACTTCTCCTCTCCAGCCCCTTCCAGAAGCCCTGATTTCTGCTGGTTTCTAGAACGATACCAAGAGTGTCACCATTATAAGAACCATGCCTGGCCCTCATTTCTGTCATTCAGTCTCACATCTGTGAAGTGATCCTTCAGAAACCCCTGACTTTGGTTACTAGCCAAGCCAGGGTGTGATATTTTTTCCTGTTTAATTAAAAAAAAAGGGGGGGACTTGCCCATTTACTTTTGCCAGCTATCTGAAAGTTCAAAAGGTAAAGAACATTTCCCTCCACAAATAAGCCATGGAATGTATTTGGAAATTGAGTTTTCATCAGCAGTTGCTGTTTTGAGCCACTTATTCCACCGCTGAGGAAGGTGAAATGAGAGTTATTTCCTGAAAGGGAAAAAAACAAAAAGATCAACCTTATATTTATAGTTTTACATCTATGGGAGGGGCTCCAGGAATCTGGGGTAATCTTTCTGACATTACTGTAGGCAACTGTACCCTCAGATGAGAGGTACTTGTCATGCCCCCTTCATACAGAAAGAGTTCAGCTTCCTACTGAGAGAAAATAAATAAGGTGAATCCATGGTCACTTTGAGACCTTCTGATACCAGATCATGGTGGTACTTCATAAACCAATCTGTCCTTAGCAAAATACTCTTTTCATAAATCATATTTTAAATTTATAATGATGCAAAGCTGAATATCATATTCATTGTATTGGGCTGCTGCCCACTAGGAACCCAGGCTTCTGTCCATAGAACTTTCCAGAAAACCACCAAAGTATCCCCTTTCATGATGATCTAAGGGTGGAGATGGCACATTTTGTGGCACTTCATGAAGGAAATAACATTTGAATTGGGCTGTGAAAGGCAGAGAGGATTTAACAATAGACAAAGATGTAAGCCAGATGCTGCCTGCCTGATCTTATCTTCCAACATTCTGGGGTTATTTTTTAATTATTTAAGAAAATTGACTTGACTCTTCATTTTTCATATTGCACAAAGTATAATACCTTCATTAGGAGATCTCAGAAGTCTTTAAGGGTCTACATATTTCTTGGTCACTATTTCCTACAATTTCATGCTTCAGCTGACTTCTCAATCTCTTCTCTATGTCTCATCTTCTCACACAATTTTTTCCCTCAACCCTACATTACTCCTGTCCTTGTTTTCTCAAAACACCACTTATATAAGACTGCTTAATATTCAGATTTTAAGATCACCAGGACCAAGGAGAGTTGCAGCATGGCACAGAATTGGCAACATCTTACATTTTATATCAGATAGCCCTCATCCAATTTCTTTGATCCTCTCAGCCAAAGGAAATATCTTACTGGTTATCCTATTTGGGAGCCATTTGCCAATAATCTGGGGCAATAGCTAAAAAGGCAAACCTAATATAATAAAAAGATCTCCTGATATTCATGCAGGAAAAGAAGAACTTGCTTTTTCACATAGCAGTCTGAAGTAAGACTTTCAGGCTAACCTTTGTTTCTGCTCCACATGATCATTGAGGGACCTGGTTGTTAGTGAGTTGTTGCTTCATTGTTCTCCAGGCTTTATTTTATTCACATAGTCAAAGCTGGCTTACCCTAGTAGTTGTGACCAGGAGGAAAGGGGAAGAGAGTGGAAAAGAATGCTTACTATCTATGTCTCCAGCCCAAGAGCAGCATGCCCTGCTTCTGCACAGATTCCATGGGTGAGAATTCAGTCATGAGATCAAATTAACATCAAGAAAACTAGAAATGCAGTACCTACCCAGGTAGCCACATGCCTATTCCCTTCTCCTTTACTACAAAGGTAGGTGAGAAGAAAAGTTTATGTAGAACTAACAGTTCTTGCCACATCTTTCTCTTGTCTTCCAGAAACTTCTCCCTTAAGACCCCAATTTTCTTTTCTACCTCTCAGCAGCCAACTCCTAGATTCCCAAAATATTTTAAATGTAAATCAATCTGGTTCTGTCATCATGTTTTAATACTCTCCTCCAAGACTAGACTCAGTGGCCTCAAGTTTTAACACTAACAGCCTGTTAAGCTCTTTTGCCATATCAAGAATCAGCTACCACCGAGAAAAGTGCTCCCCATTCCTACAGCAGTCACCAAGCAGTTATCCTGCTCTTTGCATGCATGTGAGTGAGTTACCACTCATGGACAAGCATGAAAGTAGTAATTTTCCCTCTTTGCTTTATGAAGGATTGAGGGCAAGGCAGGCTAAAGGGGAGAGTATTCCCTGAAATGGAAACACCGAAACAAAAAGTAGAGAGAGGAAGGCGTGGAAAAATCTCAAGGATAAAATATGGGTCTAGTTTACCTGACTCATAAGTGACATGAAAAGGAGCAGGGAAATTAAGAAGGACTCTTTCCAGTCACAAGTAACAGAGACCTAATGCAAACCAGAAAAAGCTAAGTAGGATAATCATATGAGAAGCCATAGAGGTAATTCTAGTTCCAAGTTTGATTATAACCAGGGTTCCAAAAAGTGTCATCAAGTCTTTGCCTCTATCTCTGAACTGTTTGGTCTTTGTTTTTCCAAATAGGATCTCGCCATAAGGACTTGGACATCTCTAGGTCACATATTATCCATAAAATGTTTAAGCTGATGTTTCCAGAAAGTTACTAAAGTAAAATAAAGGTGGAATTCCAGAGACAGATTATCCCATTCAGAATCTGTAAAGTTCAGAGGGCCAGTCCTAACTACTCTTAGAATCTTCTGACTGAATGAAGATTTTTTTTTTAAAGGGTGGCAGTTGTGGGAAAGCTTCTGACTGTGGAGAGGAGAAGGCTTTTTTAAAAGAAATTTATTTGGTGGTTGTTCTTCTCCCAAGTCCTCTCTGTGTCGTGAGCTCCTCATGAAAACTACCTCTTCCACTTCAAGCCCAGTGAGGATTCATCCCTGGGAGCTCTCTGAATTGATGAACATAGACAGCTGATGTCTGAGTCACAGCTCAGCAAGCTACGGTCACAATGACAGCAGAATAGAAGAGCTGAACTGGAATCAGCCGATCCTTCCACAGTTCATTGAGACAAGAGATGTGACAGGGGTTCTGATGGACTACAGGGAGGCCAGGTGGGAAAAGAGCCAATGTGGGCTCAGCCTGGATCCTGCCAAAGAAGGCTGCAAAAAGAGGTGAAGAGAACCCCAGAAGCAAGGTGAGTGGTGTGTTCTTTGGGGCCGAAGAAGGATTCACAAGAAATTTACTAAATTAGATAAGGAGAACTACTAAAAAATAGCTCTCCTATATTGGAAATATTCAAAGACACTTTGAAAATACACACAAGATTGACTAGGCATGATGGCTCTTGCCTGTAATCCCAGCACTTAGGGAGACAGAGACTAGAGAATCCCTGAGACTGGGAGTTTGCGACTAGCCTGGACAACATAGCAAGATTCTGTCTCTACGAAAAAATTTAAAGAAAAAAAAAATGAGCTGGGCACAGTGGCTCCTGTAGTCCCAGCTACTCAGGAGGCTGATGAAGAAGGATTACTTGAGCCCAGGAGTATAAGGCTGCAATGAGCTATGATCATGCCATTGCTCTCCAGCCTGGGCAACAAAGTATGACCCGTCTTTAAATAAAAAGAAAGTACCCATAAGAGGTGGAAATGGTTTTAAACATTTGCCACCCTGAGAGAATGAAACCAGCTTAGTTGAGGATCATTTTAAGTAGGAATTTTCCTTACTACATAACATTCCTCCTTCTTCATCTGATCCTAGAGGGACAAGGAATTACTTAACAAGCTGAGGGGATGGGCAGTTAGGAGAAGTATATGGTAGAGAAATGCAGAGAAAGTCAACCCTGTCTTCCCTCCTCACCTTAATTTCCTGCTGTATCCTAGCCTGCAACAGGCCCAAATTGAGAAATGGGAGAATATTTTACTTAAAATAGTGGAACAGTGACAGTAGGGCTTTAATATGGCCTGTATTATTCCCATGGCATCCTTGTTGACACTCATATGTCACTTGCTCCAGCCTGGTCACAGGAGCGTGCAACCTTCCCCAATATGTCTACTGGACAAGGTGACAGGCTAGAGCCACTGCCACCCCTGTGGGTTGTCCTAAACCCTGTGATATTACTAGGAACCAGCTTAGTGGGTTCTCCAATAGTCTTTAGACAGGTGTGAAGATGATAACACTTCCATATAATCTTGAGGGAAAAGATGGAAGCATTTAATCCACACTTAAAAGTCTCCTCATTCTGCAAACACCTAGATTACAGGTTCATTCACTTATTTTTTAAAAAATGTATGTTTTTAACACCCTGATTACACAATCAGTACCATGTTAGAATCTAGGGCTATAAAAGTATTTAGTAAAAATTGCCCGTATGCTTGTCTCTCTCACCAGAAACGAGTTCTACTAGAGTGGGAGCCCTGCTTGCCTTGTTCATGACTGTGCCTCCAGTGTCTGAAAAATGCCTGGTGTACAATAGGAGATCAATAAGCGTTACTTGATCGCATAAACCAGAATAATCAATTGCCCTCAAAAAACTTAAAGTCACTAGAGGAGAAAGATGTGTAAGCACAACAGTGTAGTAACTTCAGTGACACAGGAAGTAATAAAACTGTACAGCAACAGAGAGTGGGGGTGAGGAAGGAGTGAATAACATTTCCAAGAGATGATACAATGTGGGACATTAACAGATGAACAGAGCTTTGACCATTTGTGCTATGGTTCTCCTCCCCTATTCTTCTCTTTGATGGTTCTTGATTTCATGTGTCTTCTTTTGACGAGTTGGGACAATGGACAGAGAGTGAGCCTGCTCTGTGGGCCTGCTCAGACCTGGGTGTGGTTCCTTCTGTAGCTATGCCAATGGAATGACTTTACAGAATCTCAGCAATAAGCTCGTGGGACTGTAGCTTGTGGGATCTTGGCAGAACTATCCCAGTCCTAAGGTCAGAATTGAGGAAAGATGTCATAATCACCTTAAAGGTACGTGGCCTCAAAGGAAATGCAGATATTGAGCACAATTCCTCTTACAAACTGTGCTTTCAGGGAAGTGAATGGAGTTTCTCCTGTGTGTGGCCAATTTGATGGGGTTAAAATATGATTAAGCCTAAACATGTAAACACTAAATTTCCAAGTTAATGATGATGTAATACTCTGTTAGGGTTAGGCCAGATGATAGCTGATTGTGTTGCTTCATATTGGAGCCTGGTCCAAATGTTGATTCCTCTTATAAATCCTGTAGTCATCCCCAAGAATAGTAAGGTCCACCAAAAAGAAGCCTTTTCCAAGCTTCTAGAGAGCTTTTTAAAAATTATTATTATAAAGATGTGGAGTACAATTCAAGGTAAGGTATACAAACGTTGATTATGCAGGTACCCTTGTTGATGAGGTATGTCCCGCCTTCCCCTAGTAGTTTCCTTTAACTGCCAATCCCACGCCCTCCCCTGACAGTTTCCCACTACTGCCAATTGTTTTCTTATAGTATTATAATTGTTCAAGGTCCACTTAGGAGTGAGAACTGTTCTTTGTTTCTGTGACAGATCACTGCGTATGATTGACTCTAAATCCATCCAAGTTGCTGTGAAGTCCATATGTTTGTCCTTCTTTATGGCTAAATAATATTCCATTGTGTATATGTACCACATTTAAAAAAAATTCAGTCCAGTTTTGATATACGGGCAGCCAACAGACACATGAAAAAGTACTCAGTCTCACTCATCATCAGAGAAATGCAAATCAAAACCACATTAAGATACCACCTAACTCCTGTAAGAATGGCCATCATTAATAAAACAAACTACAACAGATGCTGGCGAGGATGTGGAGAGAAAGGAACGCTTCTACACTGCTGGTGGGAATGCAAACTAGTGCAACCTCTGTGGAAGACAGTGTGGCAGTTTCTAGAGAGTTTTCATGAGACATTTCTTAGAACCACCTGGAAAAATCACAAACAACACTGGCTCTTAGGGAGCCTCAGGAAAATGCCACACATCTAGAGCAGCGAGCTTGGAGCATCATGCTCAGACACATCGGCAGTACAGGCCAGGGTCGAGCGTGCTGTACCTCACATTTGAGCAGGGAAGAAAAGCATGCGGCCGTTAAGCAAGAAGGAAAAATAATGCTACACTCGGTTGAAATCACATCCCACGGGGGCCAGGGCTTGATTTGTAATCCTTCATCCTTTCTGGTCTTCATTTAGCTGCCACCGACACCCCCATAGGATGGATTCTTTTTCTAGGGCAACAAATGCTCAATTAATCAGGGAACAGAACACAGCTCCTATGCCATTTCTCCTGGATCTTTATAAGGTTTGAATATAAATGGAAACTGAAGACATATTATTTTCAGAAGTGAGCATATTTTCACTCTCCTTTAAGGATGTTGGTCCTTATCACTCCCTTCCACCTGGAGAGGGTCTTTGCTCTGCACCTTGTTCCTGGTGACTTCAAAGGAGCCCTGTAACATGGCTACCCTAGTCTGTTCCAACCACAGCGTTTCTGACAGCACTTGAGTGCAAAAGCAAATGTTTCATCTAGGTAAGGACCTAAAATAACGAAGCTTAGTTTTTTTTCAAAGATCAGCTACAAGAAGGAAAAATGCTATAGGAATCTCAGCAGTAATGGTTATAATGATACGAATATGCAACAGCTGGAACTTTAGGTAATATACCAATAAGCACAATACTGCTAAGGCCTTGGACACAATTAAATCTCAATTCTGTATTAATTAAAAACAAAAAACAAAAACAAACCTGAGCAAAGTTTTTTAAGTTTCAATCCGAGACTGTTTGATAAAACTGTAAGAATTGAACTAAAGCTGGGTAACTGTTTTATGTTAAAAGGTGAGATGTTTTCCTAATCGATAAAATTATGCAATAGACTCTATACTTTCAATTTAAATATAGCAAACAGTTAAGAATGCAAGTGCTTATCGTTGCCTGCATTATTCCCGGACCCATCTTGGAAATTCTCATCCATACAATTTCTCCTATAACCTTTTACTGGTAGCTAACGTGTCTCTCAGATTCTTCAATGCTATCACCTTCCTGGCCTGCTATTGATGATGTAATGGAAAAACCAGGTGTCTGCAAAATGAAACTCTAGTCATGCTCTCCCATCTGCTGATTGCCTGGTGATGGGTAAGTTTGCTTCCTTAACCTCAATTAACTCATGTAAATAATAACATTTTGTCTGTCTAAAGGCAGGAGGCTAAACAAGATGAATGCTGTATCTCATTTTGAGATATACTTTGTCTTAAAATAGTGTCATGGATCAAAGAAATCATTATGTTATGGACATAGAACTTACATACAAAAAAATTAAGTAAACAATATGTACAGCTCATGTGATTTTTGCTTTTACCCACCTGTTTCCATTTGAGTAGCTTGATGCTTTCTTAGTTTATAGTGAATTCTTTATATCACCAGATGATTTTTTTAGGTTTCATTCAGCTGGAAGTTCCACAATTCCATTTTTTTCCCCCAGTGGAATTTTAAAAAATGATGAAAACAAAAAGTCAGGTTGGTCATTAAAATGTCTTATGAAGTCACCCCCTCTTTTTTATTGTTATAACCCTGCCTGACTTTAAGCCTTTAGCACTTCTTACCTGGATTATTACCATAGTTTCTTTATTGGGTTCCCTCTATTTAGGATTGCCATACTTCAATTCATTTTATTCTCTTACCACTTATTGTTTTAAACATAGGTCTAATTATTTTCTGTCTGTGCTTACAATCAGGGCATGCTCCTTAGTATAGGCCTTTCACAAAGCAGCTCCAACTTGACTTTTCATCTTGCCTCCTGTCATTCCTCAACATGAGATGTCTGACTGGCCACAGAGGACACTGGCCATTCCTCTGCATTTCTCAGACATTCTCATCTACAAGGTAGTCTATGCTGTTACCTCTCTTTACGATTCTCTTCTGTTTTAGTTTTCTATTGCCATAGAAGTTTAAAACAACATTCAGTGGCTGAGCAGCTAAAACAACACCCATCTGATCTCATGTAGATCAATCCAAGCCCAGCAGAGCTGAGTTCCCCACTCAGTATTTCACAAGGCTGAAATAAAAGTATGATATTCAGCTGGAGACTCAATGAGTCTCAAACTGTTTCAAGTTGTCAGCAGAATTAATTTTCTTGCAGCTGTAGGGCCCAGGTCATTATGGTCTTGTAAGTTGTTGTCTGAGGGCTGCACTCAGCTACTTTTAGATCAGAAAGGCTACTTTCAAGTCCTTGCCAATTAATACCTTCAATAGGTCAATTTCTAATCTCATTGACTTCAGGGAGGGCCCAATCCCTCTTAAAGTTTTATATGATTAGATAAGGTTCAGCCAGACAGTCTCTTTTTTATTAACTCAACTGATTAGCCACCTTAGTTACATCTACACTTTTTCTTGCTTTCTTTATTTTGCCATACATACAATGCAATCATGGGAGTGATATCTCATTATAGCCACAAATTTTATGAACACTCAATGAGAGGGAATTATACAAGGATAGGGTTATTGGGGTCATTCTAACCTCAAATTTTGTTCACCATATCTTTTCTTCTCTGTTGGGAAAAACTACGATCACCATCCAGGAGCTAGCTTAAATGCATCTCCTTTTTAAGCAGTCCTGACATCCTCAAGCTGAAGTGCCAGCCTCATGCTCATGATGGCTCCCTATTTATTCCATACTATTATACTTATCAGCTCATGTTACACTTAGCTCTGTACATAGTTGTCTGAATCAAGATGTAAGAAATTGGGATACTGTGGAATTTTCAGTTTTGTTTACCATACTGCAAATCCCATGTTTGTTGATACTGTGTTCTCTGTGTTACAACCCCTCTCTAAATATTGTTTGCAGTAATTGGAAGAAAGACATACCATGTTATCTCATAGGAAATATTTTCCCGAGTAAGGGTAGAGACTTAATGCCAAGTGAAGCGTGAGTCCCCTTTACCTTGCATACTATCCTTACACATTGAATAACTTGGGTCTTTATGCCAGTGGCATGGATTCAAGGATTTAAATGTAAGTTTAAAACTGCTATTCATATTCACATTTACTCAAAAAGGACTGGATTGTTGAGAAAATACTCTTAGTAAATTGGTTAGAAAGATACTGAAGAATAGGTGTACTTTTAAAAAATTTATAATCTGACAGTTATTTTGCATCTCTGTTTAAATGAATAAAGTTGGTGGTGGCCCTAAATGGAATAATTAAGTAAGAGTAGCATTGGCATCCATCTAAGAACTTCAGATTGATCATTAGTTATAAATTCCTTTTTTTCTCTTGTGAAACTTTTTTTCATAAAGGGAATAGAAGAAATTTACCTTTAATGTGTTTGATTCTTCCTCCTAAGAGTCAATTCAGTTCTCACACAGCCTTCCCAGGACTAGTGAATCCAGTTTTTTGCATCATTTTCTCTAGGGGCATACTGTGGAGATGAAAGCCATGTGAGATTATTGGATGGTACAAAGATAGCAACGTGCATTCAAGACTAGGAAGAAACAATTGCTTTTGCCTTTTTAGCAATGCAAAATATATCCTGCTTTGTCCACTTTCTGAAAAGAAAACTGGAATTTGAGTAATTTCATACTATAGGCTGAATTTCAGGATTCCTCATTTTGAAAAGAATGAGCATGGGAAACTATCCAGAACCACAGCTTTTTCCTGTGACTCTTTGAAAAAAAAAAAAGCTGGAACTTCTCTTCCCATATTTTTTCAGGCAGGACAGCACCATTCAGCAACTACTCTGAGTTCAGAACTTCCCAGATAACAGCCAGAAAGTAAAAAATGACTCCTTACCTTTTAACATGTTTGCAGAGAACTGGGTTCTAAACTCGGTGCCAATGGAATGCTGGAAATAAAGGCACCGGTTAGGATAATATTTAACAAAGCATTTTGAACTGGCACCAAGCTTCCATTAATGGAATTAAAAAAGATCTGCCAGTGTTCTGGGGAAGATGATTCCCACAGTTCCCTTCCAAAATGTTTTCAAATATGCAGGACAAAAAAAAAAAAAGATGAATCAAGCAAAAAACCTCGTGGACAATTTTTCTAAGCTGAAGTGAATTTTAATTTCAGTACCCCTAAAAATGTATGGATACCACCATTGCCATAATCAGCAGAGATGGTTTAAAAATTGATCTCGAGAATTGGCACTTGACCCTGTGACCCTGTTTTTTGTCAACACTTTCAATCACATCTGTTCTCTAACTGTAAAATTGTTGGCCTGTTCCAGAGCCTATTGCTCTGACAGCTGCATGCATTTTGCACACAGAGTAACTCCTCTCCTAGAGATTTAGGAAACCAGGACAACAGAGCTTTCATTGCTAGATCACTTAACCACAAAAAGAATTCTAATAAGTTTCCACGAAAAGGTCTTTTGGCCTAAGATATTGAAAAGGAAGAAGCACTATGAGAGACTATTGGCAAGAGCACGCACTTGGGTGTGGGGAAAGCTAGATTTAAATTCTAACTTTATCTTTGAGGCCTGGTTATACAAATAAGAGTAAGACATTTTGTCCTCTGGGGGAAAATGTTGTAGGGATTAAAATAAAGTGCAACTATCTTGAAAACACTTTAAAATAATTATGCAAGTTACTCTATTTAACTTGGCAGCATCATAATGACCCTCTCATCCAAAATAACTTGGCATTTTATAGAAATATATATTTATCAATTCTGCAAGGGTTTACTGAGCATCTACAGTGTGTCAAACTCATTTACAAAAATATGTGATTTATATTACCTCCATAAGAGAGTAAAGAAATTTTTGTTGTCTAGAGAATCAACTTTTAAATTTTAAACTATCATTTTATAATATAAGTGGTCCTCTCTCTAAAATTCAACATTTATTGAACATCTACTGGGCTATTTCATTTAAACCACTTAATAGTCACATGAGAGAAATTACCACTACCTACGTAACTGAAGCTCTGAGCGTTTAAAACACATACAAGGTCACAAAGTTTGTTAACCAAATGAATCAGCCAGGAGTCAAAGTCCTGGTCTGTCTGACTACATCCCATTATGCTAACCTCTTCAGGATGGTGATTGCTTGAATGAGTCAGCAGCTTCAAAGTTTTTAGGTCATTTCAAAAAAAGTTATCATAAGAAAATTGTAAGGCTCTTTATAACTTAGGCAAGAGCTTTTGTGTGAATTTCTTATGATGGCATCCAACTTTGTCCTCTGATGCTAATTGAAGTCTTCAGCTTCCTGAGGAGCTGTATACAATCTTCTACCTTCCAGGCCTCCATGTCACACTGCAGTCTGACCACACCATGTGACTCACTGTTCCCTACATACCCTGAGCTTTTACATGGTACCATGATTCTCTTCTTGGAGATCTTTTCAGCCACTATGTGACTTCATTAGCAGGAGTTCAGGACTCCTTTCAACTTGTTCCTGTAGCCTTCTGGGCCTGTTTTTGTTATTATATAATTTATATCATTTTAATTATAAAATTCACATTAGATCATGAATTCATTATATTTTACTTATGTTTATTATCCTAATGTCTAGTAAAGTGTTAGCTTGTGACTTCATGCATGTTTATTAAATGAATGAGATGCAATTTCTCTGTGTTACTCATTAGTCTTCTTCTTTTATGTTCATGCAAAATGATGTTGAATGTTAAATGGCTTCTTATTGTAGCTTTTTTTTTTTTCTTTTAGATTTGAGGGTACACATGCATGTTAGATTTTAGATTTGAGGGTACACATGCATGTTCGTTACATGGATGTGTTGTGTAGTGGAAAGGGTTGGGTCTCAGGTGGCTCATTTCCCAGATAGTGAGCATTTTGCCCCATAGGTAGTTTCTGAAACCTAGCCCTCCTTCCCACCTTCCCCCTCACTGGTGTCCCCAGTGTCTATTGTTTCTATCTTTGTGACTGTTTAGTTCCCACATATGAATGAGAACATGTAGTGTTTGGTTTTCTGTTTCTGAGTCAGTTCACTTAGGATGATGACCTCTAGTTCCATTCTTTTTACTGTGAAGGACATGATTTCATTCATTTTTATGGCTGTGTAGTATTCCATAGTGTATATGTACCACATTTTCTTTATCCAGTCAATTGTTGGTGGGCACTTAGGTTGGTTCCATGGTTTTGCTATTGTGAATAGTGCCGCAATGATCCTACGAGTACAGGTAACTTTTTAATATATTGATTTCTTTTCCTTTGGGTAGATCCCTAGTAGTGGGATTACTGGGTCAAATGATAATTCAACTTTCATTTCTTTGAGAAAACTTCAGACTGTTTTCCATAGAGGCTGAACTAGTTTACAATCCTACCAACAGTGGATGAGCGTACACTTTCTCTACAACCATGCCAACATCTGTTGTTCTTTGACTTTCTAATGATGGTCATTCTGACTGGTGTGAGGTGATATCCTATTGTAGTTTTAATTTTCATTTATCTGATGATTAGTGATGTTGAACATTTTTTCTTATGTTTGTTGGCTGCTTGTGTGAAATGACTTCTTATTGTAGTTTGAATGATACTTGCAAAGAAATGCTTGGGGAAATTTTCTCAACATCTTCTGCGGTCACATATGAGATTGACCAGCTACATCTCTCTAAGCGTGTGAAATCATAAGAACACGAGCATTTACAACAATACTCATTCCCCCAACAATTGCCAATGCAAAATAACAGACACACAGTGTATTCATTCAACTAAAACTTATTATTCAATTTCTAAGACATCTCGATCACACAAAATATAAAATGATTCTTAAATAATGACTTGATACTCTCAATTTTCATGACTACAATTAGTATCTCTGATCTTTGAAATGTCCAAGATGCCTCTCATTTTAATATATTATGGAGACTTCCTATTCCTAACAAGATAACACAGGCTCTTCTATTCTTCTCTCCTATCCAATCCTGAATATACCACAAGTGTGAGAATGAGGTGGGACTGCTCAATCTGATTAAATAATTCCACAACTTTGAGAAACTCCTGGAAAGAGAAGATGTATGGATTCTAATCTAGAAGGGAACAGCAGCTCAGAGAAGATGAGGGTTATGTATAATAAGGGTATATGTTGGGGATAAAAACAAAAACAAAGCAAAAGGTCTTTCTATTGTGCTTTTTTCTCATCACAACACTGCCCTGACAGGACTATTGCCCATTCCATCATTACTGAAAAACGAAAATTGAGCAGTTTCTACCAGGTTTGCCCAGATTGGAGAGTGGCACTCTAATACATCTAGAGGTGCGTGAAGTGGGAAGTAAATAGCTGCAGATGCACTAGAATGTCTTTTCTCCTCCTTTCTTGTTGAATAAACTCAGTCATCACAACTGAGGAGAAGAACTCATAGATAAAGGTAGTACTAAGGATAATATAATGGAACAGGGCATTTTACCGAGGGGCAGGATTAACAGCTTGCAAGAATGGCAAACGGGCAATGATTCAGCCTGAGATTGAATTTCAGTATTTTACATTCTGAAGCATATTTTCCCCTATCCCTTAAATGTTTCAAGGATATCACAAGTTAGTACCTAAGACTGAGCTCTTCTCATTAGATACCCTATTAATCAAGGTAACATGCCTCCAGAGAAATATGAGCATCCAATAAATAATAAGAAATGTTATGAGTTATATGCTATAAAAGAGAGATAATACTTTGAATAATCTCTACCAATCAGTATAAATGTATTTGAGAGAAAACTAATTTAAAGCAAGCATAACAAATATTCTTAAAGAGATATGAAACCACATGCCAATTTGAAATGGAGACAAAAAGTTTTACAAAAAGAACTATTGAAAAATCCTGGTCAAAAAAATAGTTGAAATATTTAATAGCTAAGCAGTATAGAAAATTAGATGTGACTGAAGAACAAATTAGTGTTCTGGAAAGTAGGTTAAACAATTAATCCAGAATGTATCAGGAAAAGATAAAGATTGGCAAAATTTTGTTTTTAAACAAAATTCAAGAGCTGTGGAGAATTGGAGCAGGACTCTTACCATTCGTATAGCAGTTAAAAAAAAGGACAGAAAGAAAAATGAACAGAAAAAGAAATATTCAAAGAAAATTTCAGAATAAAAGATTTAAGGTTGAAATAAGGGCAAAGCAGTATGTATAAGAAAAAGGCAATAACTAGATATATAGTAATAAAATTTAACAGCATTAAATAAAAAATTTAAAAAAATTTAAAATTACTGAATAAAAATGAAATCACAAAAGAACAAAATCAGATGATATAAAACTTCTCTTACTGATTACAGATTTTACTTATAACACTTGATGTAAGAAAATAATGAATTGCATTTCAAAGTGTTTAAGAAAAAGAATTCTGAAACTATAATTTTATGCACAGCCTATAAATTTTAATACAGGCATGAAATAAAGAGCTACTCAAACATCTATACATTTTAGAGAGTTTCCTGTACAAGAATTCTTTTAAAAAATATTTTAGAGAAAGTAGCCTGTCAAAAAGAGAAATAAATCTGGGAATACACCATAAGAAAAAGCACAAAAATATTAGTAAAATTGGTAAAATGTAATGCCAACTACAATAATTCAGAACTAAAATTCTAGATGAAGGGAACTGAAGCATGTAATATATTATGCTAATATATTTGTCTTCTTTATAGTGAAGATAGAGATTTCTAAAATTAGATATAAAGGTTAAATGATATTAACATAAAAAAACAATTTGGAGGTAACTAAGACCATGCAGGGAAAGGAATACTTCACATATATATTATCTATCATATAGAAAGAGAAATATTTTTCTTTTAGATTGGAAACTATAGTTTATTTAGAAAGTATATTAGAGAGAGAGAGAGAGAGAGAGGAGATTCACCTCCTCAAGGTAGGGGAAGGGACCAAAGATGAGAAAACATAGCTCAAAGAGACATGTGACTGGTCCAGCGCTTAGCAAAGCAATGGCCATGGCTGCCATAACTCAATGAACACATGGTCTGGCCAGAGTTTAACCAAACAATGGCCTAGGAAGAAATATTGCTTTCATAAAACAATAGGATGCTGTAATCCAAATAGAGCACAGCACAATAAAACAAAAAATGTCTACAGAAATTAAAAACATTGTAGCAGAAATAAAAAACCTTAAAAAAAGAATTGAAAATAAAACTGAGGTTATATACCTTCCAAAACCAAACCCAAACAAACAAAAAACAGAGCAAAATACAAATGAATAGATTACTGGTAAATCTCAAAATACTACGTTATTTCTTTTTGTCTTTGGAGTAGCTGGCAAAACCTGGAAAAGCAGAAGCCCAAATTCTTTACCTCTTAGAGGACTGATTAGCTCTCCATGGCTATTCAGAGCATGACCAAAGTAGAGCAGGGCCTAATGGCACTTCCAGCATGGAAAAGTTGAGAAGAACTGATTTGGATAACTGTACATAAACATAACAGTAATCAGCTAATGTAATTTAAAATGTTTACTGGGATGGAGGAAGCAGCATAATAGAAATGGTACTTTCATAAAATTGCTTTATTTTCTATATTATATGTTTGTGCAGAAACAGATAAATATATTAATGAAGTACCTAAACTATAAGGCCAACACATTTATCCCCTAGCTGGTACAAACATTTTCTGCTGATGGCTGAAAGCTGATTTTCTTGTTGGAAATTGCCCTCAGCTTTGGGGAACTTCCCTGTCTAAGATTATGCCTTTCCCAAGTGACCAGAGGTCAATAGCTGGCTGGCGTGGAAATACAAAGGTCTAACCCACTTTCTTTTATTGAGGGCAAAAATTATTATCTCAGCTTCATTACTCCCTATAGAATCATCTGAGACATCAACTGCAAGTATATTGGGGTTTATGACCAGTCTTGTCAGGTTTATTTTCTTATAGGTATTTTTACCAACCATACTTCCAATAAAGGTTTTGCATTCAACCCTCTGTGTTAGACACACTTTTTCCTGAAAACCTAACCTAACACAGCAACTAACATATGTATGAAAGACACCTCAATCTTAGTATTTATTAGACTATGCAAGTAAAAAACAATGAGCTATCTATGCTCATTAACAGGCAAAAATTAGATAGATAATACCAAGACAAATTTAGATGAGAGCACTCTCTGCCTTTTAATTAGAATATTTAGACCATTTACATTTAATATAATTATCAGTAAGGTTGAATTTTAACCTATCATCTTGTTATTTGCTTTTTAACCTCTATTTGTTCTATCTATTCTGTTTCCTCTATCATACACTTTATTTTTCTAATCTTACACTTTAAATTGATCTTTTACTTATGAATGATTTTGTAACATGATGCAATAGCCTTTGGAAAATATTGATTCACTGACATATGCAGAATTTCCAAATGTTGGCATCATTCATTATGCAATATCAAAACAATCATATTTATCAACATTACCACCAAACTTATTGGAATACCCCTTCCATAAAGTGTTGGAATTTAATATAATTAATGATTTTTACTGCTTCATCAAAGATTTTGTTAAGTAAAATTGGGTTTTTTTTTTTAACTGCAGTTCATGGCAGTAAAGAATATAGGATACAGGTTTTTCAAAATATAAATTTTGTTTGAATGTTCAAATTTTATCATTGACAACAAATATTGTAAGTAATTCTTCTTAAAGTGAAAGGTTCATGTTGTTCAATTTCAAGAAAATGTTTTCTAAATATTCAAGCCTGAATAACCATAATTTGAGGATTTTTCTTGTAAATAAAAATGGAAAGTGGTATTCCATAAAAAATGTATCTCATTGCACTCAAAGAATAACACATGTGCTTTTCCTAGAGATACTCATTACACTTCAGTAGCATAGAAGTGCTTATCCATATTTCTCATTTTGTTATACAGAATTAAAAAGACATGTACTCAAATGTTGGAATTTAATATAATTAATGATTTTTACTGCTTCATCAAGGATATTGTTAAGTAAAATTGGGTTTTTTTTAACTGCAGTTCATGGCAGTAAAGAATATCATTACTAATATGATTTATTGCCACAGTTTGATTTGTGCTAAGGTATCAGATATTTACACACTCTTTATTTTGCACCACTAGTGCATATTTCAACCCAGTGAAAAAGACAAATAACATCTTAATATTGTGGTTCCCAAACAGTGCAACAAGGTCCTCTGGAGTGCCACAATAAATTCACAGGGGCACCTTCGGATATTTTAAAATTTCAAAGGAAACTCAGTAATACTCAACATCTGTTGCACATTGTGCAAAGTACTAGCTCAAGGCAGTTCAGTTTCAAAGTAAATTTCAATATTTTCCTTTTTTTACTGACATATCTTTGAAAGCTGGTTTTTCAGTGCTTTCTAATGCACTGATAAAAAGCAATATGGGATAGTAAATGAGGGTAGCAGTGTTACATCTGATTCCAAGGTTTGAAAAGTTGTGCCCAACAGGTACATTCATATCATTAATAATTAATTGTGATTATTGAAGAATACAGTAATAACACACAATTTATTTGAATTATTTTTTTCAAATGTCTGCTAAGGTCTTAGGATATAAATACTTGAATTCTTTTGAAACGTTTACTTAATAAACTGCTAAGTATTTCCTTTGTCCTGGGACTGCTGCTGAAAAAGTATGAAGACACTAAGGATACCATAAAGTGAGCACTTAGAAGAGCTTCCATCTTTGAATTATCATGAATAAAAACACTGAACTTCAAGGGCCCTTGAAAAGATCTTAGGAACTCTCAGTGATCTGCAGACTATAACTTGAGATCCAATGTATTAGTTCAATTCTCTGCTTCTTAAGTGTCAAAGAAACTTTTAAAAGTTATATGATTACTTTTGAATCACAAAAAGGCAATCTATCATGCCTCATTTTGTTACATACCATTTGCTTGTTTGGGGTCTGGCACAGGCTGCTAGCCTAAGGTGGATTTATTCATTGAACTAACATGGATTGAATATGTACCTCACGCCAGGTGCACTACTTTGTTTTGGAGATAGATATATACATAAGACTTTCCCTCTGTCTTCAAGTAGCATAAGTCTCGTGGGAGAAATTGGCAAAAATACAGATTGCACAACAGTCTTTTAAAATGTTTTCACAGTGATGAACAGAGTGCTTTGGGAACACATACACAGGTTTCTCTCTTTTTAAAAAATTTTATTATAAAGATGTGGGGTATAATTCAGGGTTAGGTATATAAACATTGATCATGCAGTTACCCTTGTTGATGAAGTATGCCCCTTCCTTCCTTAGCAGTTTCCCTCAACTGCCAATCCCACCCACTCCCTGACAGTTTCCCACTATTGCCAATCACTTTCTTATAGTATTATAATTGTTCAAGATCCATTTATGAGTGAGAACATATGGAACACTGTTCTTTGTTTCTGTGATAAATCACTGAGTATGAGCAACTCCAAATCCATCCAAGTTGCTACAAAGTCCATATATTTGTTCTTCTTTATGGCTGCATAATATTCCATTGTGTATATGTTCCATATTTTTTTTATCCAGTCCAGCTTCACTGGGCAACACAGTTGGTTCCATGTTTTTGTATTGTGAATAGACCTGCAACAATAGGAAAAGAAGAAGTCAAGTTATCCCTCTTTGCTGATGATATGATCCTATACCTTGAAAATCCAAGAGTATCTGTCAAAAACCTGCTTGCCCTGATAAAGGACTTTGGCAAAGTCTCAGGGTACAAAATAAATGTGCAAAAGACAGTTGCATTCTTATTCACAAACAACAAGCAGGCAGAGACCCAAATAAAAATCACAATCCCATTCACAATAGCCACAAAAAAAAAAAAAAATGAAATAACACTCGGCATCTTCCTAACCAGAGAAGTGAAAGACCTTTACAATGAGAATTACAAAACACTGCTCAAAGAAATCCAAGAAGACACAAACAAATGGATAAATAATCCATGCTCATGGATAGGAAAAATCAACACTGTTAAGATGTCCATCCTACCAAAGGCAATCTACAGATTCAATGCAATAGCCAATGTCATTCTTCTCAGACCTGGAAATGACAATACAGAAATTCATATGGAAACATAAACAACCACGAATAGCCAAAACAATCCTTAGCAAAGGAAACAAAGCAGGAGGAGGTATCACACTTCCACACTTCAAACTTTACTATACGGCTACAGTAATCAAAACAGCCTGGTATTGGTACAAGTACAGGCACATAGGTCAATGGAACAGGATAGAGATTCCCAAAGCAAAGCCTCAATTCCTCAACTAAATCTTTGACAAAGCCTCCACAACAACCACTGGGGAGAAGAGAACCTATTCAGTAAATGGTACTGGGAAAACTGGCTGACCACATGCAGAAGACTGAAACAGGACCCCTACCTATTACAGGTTTCTTAATGTAGCTTTAGTAGGTCATGGAAGATTCTCCCAAGAGATGATATAGTGACTATATCAAAAAATAAAGAGTAGATGATAGAGATGGGGAGGGAGGGAGGAAGAGAGAGAGAGAGAGAATGAGAGACCATGAGACGTGCTTGTATGGCTGTATTGAATATGAGTATGAGGCAGGGAATGGTGATAAGTGAAGTTACAAAGAAAGCAAAATTAAATTGAGAAATGGTGAGTGCCTGAGCTATAATAGCTGTAGGAGCAATGAAGAGAAGATGTCAAGTTAGAGAGACTAAGAAGATCTAAGGAGATTGCATTGGTTTAACTGGCTGGTAGGTGGAAGGGGCTGAGTGTGGAGAATGAATGATAAACATGGCTCAACTTAGGTTTTATTTTTGTTTGGTTTTTGTTTTTTTAGAGAGGGAGATGCAAGTTTGCAGACTAAAGATGATGAGTTCATTTTGGGTCATCTGAAGTGCCTGTTGGGTATCCAGCAAACAGGTACTTATACTGTAGTAAGGCTAGTGTTGTTTTGGCAACCATATATGGAAGCACAGCTGGGCTTTACACTATTCAATTTTTCAGGGAATTATTGCCTAAGGTATATTTATGATATGCCTCCCAACAACTGAGTAAAGAGCAGGAAAAGAAAAGAGGCATGCTCTATTGTTTATAGTAAACTAGAGTTAATATTGATAGTAAAACCCAATGATGCCCATAAAACTTTCCCAAAGCACCTACATGAGCAACCTCTGCCTGATTTTGAGTACAGTACCTAAGAAGGGAAGCCGATGATGTGGTTATTTATTTTCTTATTAAAGTTGTACTTGCTTCTCAGTTTGTTACAGGTAAAAGGAGCATAGTTTTGTTTAGTTTCACAAAGTAAATTAAACTTAAAGTCTGCATTTATTTAGCCCCAGTTTGAGGTATCAGAAGGTTCTATGAAGTAGAGAACTTCTTCAGCATCTGGAGCTGTTTCCTTTCCCAGAAGGGATTATATGCAGCCTGTCACTTTTCCTTCTATGCAGATCCCTCTCTTCCCGACCCAGCTCTATGTATAACCAATGAGACAGAAGGCAGCTGACTAAGCCTGGACTACTCAGACAAGGAAGCCTTAACAACCAAGCAGCAGCCACTTGATCATTCAACGTGGGAGCTGAGCAATCCCCTCACCCTTAGGCTGAACCCACACGGCCCAAAATGAATCAAAGATATACAATCACATTTGTCTTTGAAAACAGCTTGGGGCTCTCTAGTTTGAACTGATTCTTGAGCCAAAGATCCAGGCCATTTGCAGAGATCTTGGCATGAGCAACCTCAGCTGTCAACAAGCAGAAGCAGTGAGTTAACATGAACATATTTAGTAAGGTGAAGTTAAGGGAAATCCATTTTCCAAATCCTACATCAAGACATCTGACATTCTTGATGGTGTTTTAGATAGAATTTAGCTCTTTTCAGGATAATAAAACATCTCTTCTTGAATGCCATTGATTAGAAATTCAGAAAGGAGAATGACAGAAGTTTACTTTTACATTGACTAAGAAAAAGTATTTTACTAAAAAGAATCATGTAGTAAAAAAAGACCACTGTACTTAAAATCAGAAGACAGGAATTTTGGTGCATGCCCTATCACCTGCTACTGTGACAGGACATTTTTACGAGCTATTATATTTTACTGTTTTCTTTGTCTCTACTTTCCAAGATGATATCTAGGGTCTTATTACTTCCATGCCTCCAGGATTTTTACAGGACAGAACAGGAGCTAAATGAAGTCCACAGCTCCTTCATCTTTTGTCAAATCCCAGACTGATTGAAGTGAAGTTTAGTCACAAATTCTAAAAGGTTAAAGTTTGCCTTAATTGTTCTGCCTGTCTTACTTCCTAGCACTTCCTACTAAACCAATGCTGAGTACAGAAAGAAGCACATTGACCAATGCATGCCAGTGGATGTGAAGAACACCTGTGAACACAGTGACAAAGCCTGCTGGCACAAATGTAATTCTTTGTTTAAAAAAAGAAACAAAACAAAATAACAGACATACTTCGTGATAACTGTGTAGCACCAGGATTGAGTATAAAGTTAAAAATACCTAACATCATAGAATGTCAGATCCAGTAGCAATTTTGAATATCATTTGCAGCCTCTTCATTTTACAGATGAAGAAACAGACTTTCTGATTTTAAGACCAGTTGCCATAAATATCTCAACTGTTAATCTACGCATAGACTTGTGGTTGATGCTTTCAAATTTAAAAAATTAGGTATAACAGATTCTTCTTTCACAAGAACAGATTAAGTACAATCTCAAGTTAATAAAAGTGGGACTTGGGCTTTCAGTGATACTATTACAGTGCTGTGCAAATATTACCTCTCCCTACACCACACAAATGTGAAATTTGGGCAACCCTCTTTTGAGTCCCCTCCCGCTGTGGAAACTTTTCTGCCTTCTTGCCAACTGTATGTCTGACAAAGGCCTAGCAACTAGGATCTACAAGGAACTCAAACATGTCGAAAAGAAAAAAAACAAACAGCCCCATTACAAAGTGTGCAAAAGATATGAATAGACATTTCTCAAAAAAAGACCCATGAGCAACCAACAGATACATGAAAAAATGTTCAGTCTCACAAGTCATCAAAGAAATGCAAATTAAAACCACACTGAGATACCACCTAACTCCAGTCAGGATGGCCATCGTCAATAACTCAAAAAACAAAAGATGCTGGATAGGATGGGGGGTAAAGGGAACACTTCTACATTGTTGTTGGGA
>CAUYQG010106715.1:0-20137 GCA_963574415.1 Tarsius wallacei
CTCTTAACTCTGAATAATGGACAGTGAGCTTTCCCCTTGGAAGGAAAAGGATGCTTAGGAGATGATGGATGAGGCCTCGGAGGCTGCCAAGGGCTCTCCAGAGGCTGTGGGGGACAGGCTGCAGCCTGCACCATTGCCCCCCACCCTGTGACTGTCTCTGCATACCCTAATTGCCTAATTGCTGTAAATCAGTTACCTTAATAAAAGAGATTCTGTCAGGATAAAAATAACTTCTGAAGAATCTTCTCTTTCACTTATCTATAAAGCTACCCCTGATTCAAATGTAAAATGAAATGGAAAGTCGTGCCTCTTTTCTATGCGTTTTCTATTTTACCATCTTAAGAAATTAAAATCTTTTTGTTGTTGTTCTGCTCTCCTGGACCAGCTAAATTCAATTGACTAATTTCCTTTTTTTTTGGACGTGATTTTGCTTCTTAGGTCTTTTGTGTACCTTGTTCATTGATCCCAAGGTGAGTGACTCATTTGCAGCCTGAAGTTAATATTTAAAAAGCAATATTTGCAATGAATGAAGAAATAATGAGATTAAAAAAAAAACAGCCAAAAAAACCAAACCTCCCAAGTATGCTTATTCACGTGTGATATCAAATCAGGCTTCAGAAACCGGAACAAGGTTTAGGTTGAATTGAATTGAAGACAGTGTCCCCAGCAGAGCTTTGTGGGACTGACGGAGGTAAGATAATGCACCAGGCTGCAAAACAGGCTATAATTGCACTTAGGAGTATCTGTCACTCCCTATCTTGGTTTATCAATAATACAGCAGTTCTGGGGACTTTGCTGTGGCCGAGGCCTGCCTCCCATGTAAGTGTTGAGCCTTTCTGCGGCAGTTTCAGCCCAGCTGCTAGCTGTGCATTAGTATTTGGTTAAGATTCTTTGCTTGCTGTGCGAATCCCTCAGGACGCTCTCCTTGCGATCCCAGGGCTGCCCGTAACTTCACAAACTTGGGTCTGTACTTTAACCTCCCTCGTACTCAGTTTCCTCATCTGAGACATGAGAAGGTTGGCCTAGAACGTTCGAAGGTCCTCGTGGCTCCAACATTTACTGATGATAGTGGTATGCATTAGAACTTCTGCCATTGTTACCGTTTGCCTTGTCCACCTTCCATCATACACATGATCGGATATGTTCCCACGTGAACCTTGTGAGGCTGGTACTCTCATCACCCTCATTTGCAGATGAGGAAACGGCACCTATGGCGTGATTACCCGAGTACCTCTCCTTGTAGGAGAAGCCTCAGTCTGTTGCTTTGACTGATGACAAGCCCAGGGTGCCGATGCTGGCTTTTGTAGCGGTTCTGGCTCGGGCTCCGCTGGGTCTGGAGGTGGACAAATAGAAGTTGCACAATCTTAAGCTTATCCAAGCCTTGTTATAAACAGTGTCAGAGGGATCAGATGCTACCAGCTGAGGCTGTCCAACTTAGAAGTAACCTCGGCCCTCTGGCTCATTCCTTTCCCTCCCTCCAGGACAATCGTAACCTGGAAGAAAAACAGTCGCACTTGAGAATTCTGATTTGGTGTTGTGCTTGGCTTCAGAAACATGAAAGTCCAAAAATAAACTGCTTGGCAGTGCTGGTCTCAGCTAAACAGCCTTGCGTTTTCAGTCTTTCTTTGACTGATACTGCCTATGTTAGCATCTCTTGTGTTCCCAGAGGCTTTTTCATGCCCCGGGTTGTGTGCAGACTGTGAAGTAATCCTTCGGCAAGTCCACAGCCAGCTTCCGTGGCCCGCCTCAGGCTAGGACCAGGGAGAGGCAGTTGGGAGCAAACTTTCCATTTGCATAGGTAAATTGATTCGGGTCACTGAACCCCCTCAAGGAAGCTTGTTTTTAATTCCCCTTTGTATAGATGTGCTGTCAGGGCCACATTTTCTCTGTTTTAAGATGACAGCTCTGAAACCTCAGAGTACAGCAGGATCACCTGGGAAGTTGTAAAGAATGCTGATACCAGGTTCCTCCTCACCTCTATCCACTCGGTCTAGGGTGGGCCCAGGAATCTGCATTTTAATAATCAGTTTCCCACTTTCCCCCCAACCAGGGGATCTGATGCAGGGAATCTGCTGAGTGGCCTTTGGCAGAAGCTCACTCAGAGCCTCTACTGTCCTTTTCGGGTGGGTGTGTGTGGCTTACTCTTGGCATGGCCACTTGGTGTGAACTTTCCACTGGCCTCCTTTTACCACTCCTTTGGTTCTTGCCCAGTTAGCCACGGCCACTATCTTGTGTTTACAAACCCTAGTGCCATGCTGGGAGTATAGATCTGCCTGTGATTCCTCAGTCACTAATTCCACTTCCCTCGTGGCATCACCACTTGCAGTAATGACATTCTAAGCTGAGTCTTTGAAGCCGGGAAGGATGAGGGTAGACCTTAGAGAACAAGAAATGATTATCCCTGTAGATAAAATGACCCGGCCCTCTCTGAGGTCCTCCTGACAAGGGCCCGACCCAGTGAAGCTTAAGTCTGCTTTGCTGTTTAAATTCTGAAAATAGAATGCATTTTTCACAGCAGGAGAAATGTCGGTGTCATCATCTCTTTTATGAGGAGTTTTTGGGAAATAGAGGATTGAGAATGGAGTCACAGAGGATTATATTTTCAGCTCTTACGAGATTTAAGGGCTGGTGGTAGCCCATGGAGGGATGCCACTCTTTGAAGGGGAAGCTCCTACTTGTACAAGCCGCGTTCCCTGGCACCTGCCGCCTCTCCTCAGAGCCTGTTGACATGGCTCTTGGCGTCCAACCTGCTTCTGTCTGAAAAAACATCTATGTAAGACATGCATCAGCAGGCTGAAGAGGAAGGGAAGAAGAGGCCCGTGGGCCCTGAGGCGGAGCTGGCCTGTTGCATCGTGGCAATTTGCTGGGATGTTGTCTTGAGTTGGCTAGGCCTCCTACCCCCCAACAAAGAGCTGGGGGTTATTGAATTAATTAGAGGCTCTTCTGTCAAGATGGCCCACTGGGGGGCATCTTGGTGATCTTCGTGGGCAGGCCCTTTCTGAGGAAAGCCACTTGTTGATCCTGGGAACTCTGGAACTGTATGTCGCCGCGGCGGGCTGAGCCTTGCCCTTAGGCTGTCCGTCTCCCAGACGGGGCAGGGCGCCCTCACGCTGGCCTTCCGCAGAACTTGGCTGCCTGCTTCTGCGGCAGGCAGCCTCCGGACCCCTTGCTAAGAAAAGGTCCCCTGTACTGCCTCTGACTCCGTGCCCTGCAGCTCCTGCGGAACATGGCCGGGTGTGAGATCACACCTTGTGAATGGCAGGGACGTTGCCAGCTCATGTTGCTGGGATTAGGACGCAAACTTGTTCTCCTTAAGTGATGCTAATGCCGTGTTTATGACCGGGTTTCTTCCCTGCTGCTCAGCCCCCCAGTTCCACCTTCCGGGACCTCAAATACGACCCTGTAAAACTTCATCTGCATGGAGGGGCTTGTCTCACTAGGCTTTCGAGACCATTGGGGATCCTCCAAGAGATTCTGTCACCTGTGATGTATGCTGTTCATCCCGGCTTTATCCACAGCCTCGAGAATCAGCAGCCTCTGGGCTCAAGTTCTATTCTAGCTCCATTTTTTTTTTCTTGTTACAAGCTGTATGACTTTGAGTAATATTTGCTTCCTAGGTCTCCATGTTCTTTTCATCTACAAAATGGAGTTGCAGGTAGGATCAAATGAGATAATATCTAATAGCACATGATTAACACATAAGAAATGCTAGTTATTATTAAGAATATTGCCACTGATTTTAGGCCGGGCTCGGTGGCTCAGCCTGTAATCCCAGTGCTTTGGGAGGCCGAGGTGAGTGGGTTGCCAGAGCTCGCGGGTTCAAGACCCGCCTGGGCAACTTGGTGAGACCTCGTCTCTACAATAAATCAAAAATTAGCCGGGCGTGATAGCATGTGCCTGTAGTTCCAGCTACTTGGAAGGCTGAGGCGGAAGGATCGCCGGAGCCCAGCAGGTCGAGGCTGCGGTGGCCGGGAGCGTGCTACTGCACTCCAGTCTGGGTGCCGGAGTGAGACTCCAACTCAAAAAAAAAAAAAAAAAAGAATATTGCCACTGATTTTAAAATGTTGAGATGTCAGGGCCAAAGAAAAAACACTAAGACTTGGCTACTCAAAGCGCAGTCCCTGGATCATCATTGCTGGTATCTCCTAGGATTTTGCTACAAGTGCAGAATCCCAGGCCCCACCTTAGATCTATGGATTCAGAATCTGCATTTTAACAAGATGCCCAGGTGATTCCTGTTTGAGAGGCACTGTTCTAGAAAACTCCCTGCAGGCTGACCATGTCCATGAAAGAGCATCTGGGGAGTAAGCTGGGGGAGGAAGAGGGCCGTGATTCTCTTGGTTAGAATTTAAAATACATACAACCCCCAGACTCCCCACACACTCCAGAGCAGGTCCTGTTCCACACAGGCATCCTCTCTCTCTACAGCCTCCCTGGGGCTGGCTGGATATTAATTTTAACTGTTCTTGCCACTGTGGGGAGGAGGAGGAAGAGGTATGTGGCTGGTGGGGAGAGAGACCTCTGGTGTGATGTGTTGTGGGCTTATCATTCCTTAAGTGTGGCTTGTAATCCCTGCCCTTCCATGTGCTAGCCACTTTACTGACATTCTTTCCAATCCTCACAACAACTCCAAGAAGTGGGATATGCTGATCTCATTTCTCAGATGAGGAAACTGAGACCTGTGAGGTCTGGGCTTGCCTGAGGGCACCCAGCTAGTCACAGTCTGAGCTTTCACTCTCTACTTTTTGTCCCCAGCCCTGCCTATGTCGCCAGCCGCTGTGGAAGAGGACACTCAGAGCAGGTAGCTTTTGGTGATGATTCAAAAAAGGAAAAAAAAAAAGCCCGCCAACCCCAAAGAGAAGCTTGGGCCGGCCTGTTCCATTTAACAAGACATGAGAATTGGCTGGGCTGAGTTTGCCTCTTAAACAGGCAGGCACCGCAGGGCAGAATTCACAGGTCTGCCACCAAACCCGCTGCTGCAGAAGGTTTAAACATTAAGCCAGAGGGTGGCCTTGTGTCAGAGCAGACCGTTTTATAAGGCACACGGTGCCGTCTAGACTTGGGAACATTTATGAAAGCGGCTGCTCTGTGTGTCGGGCTCAAACACCTGAGTTCCCTTCTCCACACGCTCTGACTTGTGCAAGAACAAATGGTATTATTTTGGGAGGAGGGTGTGAGATTTCAGACATTTGGTCATCTCTTCCTGCTGGGCCCTTTCCTTAGCTCTGTTTTTTTTCTGCGGATGTGAGAATTGAGGAGACCTGGAGAGGGGGTGTCCTCTGTTGCGCCGGGGTCTGTCTGTTCGCGTCTTGGTGGCCCCTGGCCACGGGGGGTGATTATGTAATTATTGGTGTAATTTTTGCTTATTGCCAGGACCCTCCTCACTCCGCCTCCCACCTTGAGGGCTGGGGCAGCGTGCATGCTGGCTGCCTCTTGCGTCGCCTGTTGCCTGGTAGGTGTTCAAAAAAAGTAAGTGAAGGAACAGTTCAAAATTTATTCAGGCGGTTGTGGGTTTCTTGAGCAGACTTTTGGTTCTAAGTGGGAACATTTTTTTCCCGTTTAGCTGAGTAGGCAATGATAAGAAGGAGATGGGATAAAATAGTCCTGAGGCTGATTTTGGGGTTCAAGTTGTTCAGCCTTCTGCCTGATTGGGACTCGGGGACCGTGAAGCTCCACTCAGCCTAGCTGTTCTGAGCTTTCTGATGTCTCAGATGATGTTACAATGTAAAGACCCAGGATAGAGATTCTCTTGTCTTTTGTCTTTTGTGGTCTTTGGGAATAAATGTGGTCTCCATTCCCAAGTCCTCCACTTATTGTTCCTTGAGGAGCCAGGAGGAATTCGAGTTTACTTCAAGGAAGAAAGGAAGAAAAGAAGGTTCCACTTATTGGACACCGACTCTGTGTTAAAAATGGATGACATTTATTGAGCAGTTATCCTGGCTCTGGCATGTTCTCAAACACTGGACATGTAATTCTAACAGAGACCTGTGAGGCAGTTACTATTATTTCTCTGCTTGACAGGTAAAGAAACTGGTGTATAGAGAGGTATATAACCTGTCCAAGATCACACAGCTAGAGTGGTTTTAGCCAGAACTCAAAGCCACGTTCCCAATCATTATGCAATACTCTCTGTGCACTAACTCAGTTTATCCTTCAACTTCATGAAGCAGGTACTCTTCCAGGAGCTGCGTTTACAGATTTGCTTCTCTTTTCTTAGCAATGCTTTAAAAATGTGACAGCCATTCTTAGCTCTCTGGATTCTGCAAGCTTCACAGGCTGAATATGTAGCAAGCACATAAAAAAGGAAGATATTTCAGTTGGTGTGAAATGCCCCGAAGAAAAGATGGGAAGGGTGTATAGAGAGGGAAAGGTGGCCACGAGGGTGGCCTTATCTGCTAGAGGGCCAGAAAGGACCTCCCTGAGGGGGTGGCACGAAGCTGAAGTTTGGAGGACGAGAAGGATGCAGAGATCTGTGGTGTGTCGGGCCCTTGGCACCGTGTCTGCACCATGCTCTGGGACTGGCACCGAATGTCTTCCCTCTAGCTTGGCAGGTGTGCAGTTTGAAACGATTTCTAGCTTTGGTCTCCTCTGGACTTCCCGCCACCCTTTTGAAACTGGGGAGCAGAATGCACCCCTTTTCCATTTTCAGTGGGAGATTCATAGACTGAGGGAAGTTTTTGTGGCGTGTCAACCACCATGGTTATGAGCATTTATGGAACCCTTTTGGTTTCCTTATGTTGAATGGGGTTTTCTGAGAATTTGGGCACTTCCTTGGCATACCTGCTGGAAGCATCCCCCTGGCAATTGCACTGGGACCTGGGACCCTTGCCTTGCCTGACTGTAGCGGGAATTGACAAGTGGGCTTTCTTACCCCTTAGAATGTCCCTACCCTCCCCACTATGGTTGGGGAAAGAATTTCTTCCCATTGTAATTTGACAATAGGACCTCCTTGAGGCCAAGTTCAGCTTGCTGCATAAGTGGAGGGGGCTGGCTTCTACCCTCTCCCATCTCTGGCTTATGGAGGAATGTCGGAGTTGTTCCAGCAGCCACCCACATCCTCCACGGCTTGTGTGTGTTCACTGTCTGCTTCCTCTGAGAACAGCGCCCAGGGCGGTGGGCCTTCCGCAGAGACAATAAAGCCTCCCAGTCACAGCTTTGCGTTTGACGTAAGCGAAGAAGGTAGCTTTGCTTGCCGCACACTGAATGGGGTTGTCTTGAGGGCCTGGGGTAACCCCAAGCCTGGCACCGTGCTGAAAAGGGGACTTTAAGCTGGAAGGCTCATTCATCTCTGTGCAGCCTCCTCCTTTTATTTATTAGTATATTCATTTTTATTTTATTTTTATTTTAGAGCCATAGGGTACAAGTGAGGATTTACGACATAAGTAAGTTGCATGCAGGTGAAGGTTGGGCCTCTAGCTGGCCCTCTCTCCCCCGATAGTGGACCAGGTACCCAGTGCGTTGCCATGTACCCCCCCTTCCCTCCCCTAGCAGTGTCCAGTGTCTGCTGATCCCACCCTTGTGCTCAGGTGACCAGTGATCAGGGCCTGCTTCTGAGTAAGAACTTGCACATTCTTTGTTTCGGTGATAGTTCACTTAGTATGATGGTCTCCATGTTGCTGTGAAGGCCATGATTTTGTTCTTGATGGCTGCGGAGTATTCCATCGTGTGTATGTACCACATTTTCTTTATCCCGTCCACTTTCGATGGGCGTCTGAGTTGGTTTCATGTTTTTGCTGTTGTGAATAGTGTTTGTGCAACCTCCTTCTGTCCAGTCATGGGTCTACCCATGGGCGAAAGGAAGGTGGCGCTGCCTCTGGGTTGCCAGCCCGGAATCCTGTGTTTCATACCTGCTTTCTACAGGCTTCGGTTGCACATGAAGATTGACGTTCAAGAAATCATCGGTCATTTTACCATCATGCCTGTCTCAGCAGTACTGTTTAACTGGGGTGGTCTCTCCTTGATGGCCCCAGTGCCACTGCCGCTTCTCTGGGCTGGGCTTCTGTCACCTAATAACGTCAACTCCTACCTCCTTCTCACCTCCCCTTGCTATCTACCTGTCTGCCTGTACTAAATGTTTTCTCAGGTCTACCGTATGCCAAGCATGGTGTTAAGGACTGGAGATAAGGCATGAATAAGAGCCCCACCAGTGCCGAGTTAAGTAAAGGCACAGATACTGATTTAATCACAGCTGGGAAAAGGACCGCAAAGGAGAAATACAGAGTATTTCTGGTCTGACTTAACCTGTCTTTTGGGAGCTCAGCACACGGCAAAAACAATCCTAACGGCTTCCCAGCTCTTGTGGAGTCATAGATGGACTGATTGTGTTTTAGAATGGCTTCTGTGTATCGTGTTTTGTGCAGAGCGGCTGCAAGGCAGAAGCTGTATGTGCCCCAAGGGTGGATACACACCTGCCAGGCCCACTGGGTAGTCCTGGTGTGCTTGTGGGCTGTGGAGAATAAGGGCGGTCTTTTTACCTTTTTTCCAGATAACTTCATGACTTTATAACTCACAAGGACAGTTTAGCTGCCTTTCCTCTGGGAAAGGTCGCTTCACCTCAAGAGATGAAAATTGAGGTCATGAGAGGATGGGCCTGGAAGGGACTGAGCAGGCTTTCTGAACAGCAGCTTTCTGAACTGGGTTGGCAGGCTTCCTTGTTAGCTGTGGATATCCCCGCCCTCAAATAGTTTTTTTCCCCCCCTGAGAGCCAAGCGATTATGAGCAAAGATGAATCCATCTGCAAACACCTTTTTCCTGATTGGGTTCCTGTTGTCATTCATTGCCTTTTCCTTTGTGCACTTCTTCTGAGTAATTGCTCTGTGTGTTGGCCTGGCAGGTCTCTGCAGACAATATTGGCACTGAGCTTTTGGAATCTACTGGAGCTGGGCAGGGAGACGACTAGCTGTCAACTCCCTTGATTTGTCTCTAGAAGAGCCCTTGTCACACCATGTGCTGTTGAAGGTGCCTTGGGCAAGAGGAAGGATGTCAGAAGGATTTGGCTTCTGAGCGGTTGCATAAACACAGCACAGGCTGGAGTCTTAAAAGACCAGGTTTGAGGCAGAGCTGGCAGTAATGTTTTTTCTTTTTTTGTTTGTTTGTTTTTTAGGCACCGCTGTGGCAGCTGCACAGTGAAGCTGAGTGGTACCAATTTCACCTAACCATGTTTAGTAATCAGTGTCCTCTACATTGAACTGGCCTTTTTTCCTTTTTCAAGGGATAAGGATTCCAAGAGTAAATGAATTTGGCCATGTTAAGCAGCCTCTACTTTGTGAAAAAAATCCATCACCCCAAAACCCAGACTGTTAAAACCCGATGTTTTCTGTTGCCTGGAGAAGGGTGTTTTTGCTATAAAGGAAAGACATGACAGGGGGTATTTCAAAGTTTTGTTTTGGTTATTGTCGGTTCTGCCAACAAGTAACATCTGTATTTATTTTCTAAACTCCCTCAATGGCTGATTTGCATCTGTTTAGTTCTCTAAGTAACATTTCATTTCCTGACTTTATAGGTTGCTATAAAATCCATTCGTAAGGACAAAATTAAGGATGAACAAGACATGGTTCACATCAGACGAGAGATTGAGATCATGTCATCCCTCAACCATCCTCATATCATCAGTATTTATGAAGGTCAGTGATTTTTTTTCTTTCCACTCCCGTATCAGTTACCATTTCTCATACCACGGGACCTGCCAAGACTTTTAGGTAATTGCCCTTCTGGGCAGGAGCCAAGTATTTTTCCTCATGATGCAAAAATAGTCGAGTGTTATCTCTTATTTGGTTACCTTGAATGCAACTAGACACGTGAGTGCAGCTCATTTTGGTCATAAAATATCTCTGGCGGATGCCTTATTCTGTCTTCCCAATTCCTTGGCAGTTGCTAAGCAACCCACCTTATTGAAAGCCAGTCTGGGAGACAGGCATGGTTTCTGAAAAATGGCAGTGTGCTGGGTGACCAAGTAACAGTGGATACATTGTAAATGTCATCCCCCACAGCCAATTGCTTTGTTGGTGGTGTGGAGAAGTTATTCAAAGCTAGGCTCTTTGAGTTAGGTATTGACTCTGAACTGGTCCAGGAAGCACCCAGAAAGCGAGTTCATGTAGCAGATGCTTTTCAAATGGAGTCCAAATTGTGTTGGTGTTTGTGAAAGGGTCATGTAGGGAAAAGCTTATAAAAATGCTCAGGCGTCAGTTCAACTCTTTGGTCCTTCATGGGAAGAAATGGAAAGTATAAACCTCCCACAGACTATCATTTTTTAAAAGACCCTGTGAAGAAATTACACAGCAATTTGTGTTTATTATAAAAGTCACTGAAATAGAAATGTTAAAAATAATTTCTGCTCGAACTCCCTATTTAATAAATAGCTCTCTATTCATATCTGTATTTTGATCTATTTTATGATATCCATATCCAATTTTTTGAGTCGAAGGTCTCACTCTGTTACCCAGGCTGGAGTGCAGTGGTTCAGTCACGGCTCAGCACAGCCTCGACCTGCTGGCCTCAGGCAATCCTTCCATCTCAGCCTCCCCAGTAGCTGGGTCTACAGGCAAATGCTGCGAGGACTGGCATATTTTTTAATTTTTTGTAGATACAAAGTCTCGCTATGTTGTCTAGGCTTGTATGTGATTTTATTCAAAGTTAGATCATGATGTTTATACTGTTTTTTAGCTTGATTTTTTATTTGTTGTTTCATTCAAATGTGTCAACAAATATTCTCCCATTAAAAACCTTTGAAAAGGTTTTACGGTATTCCATTTATGACATACCATAATTTATTGCACCTAGTTTCTTTTGCCAAACATTTAAGTTGTTCCAAAATTACTGGTTATTTTAAACAAGTCTTTAGTGACCCTCCTTGTGCATCCATTTCTGATAATTTTCTTATGAAAAATTGCTAGTCTAGGACCTACTGAGTCAAAATGTTTACTCAGAATATCTTTAAATAAATGGTTGAGTCAGAAGAATGAACCTGTTTTTAATTTCTAGTCAGATCGTAAGAAGTTATCAGGTAGGGCTGCTAGAAGGAAACCAGATGTGACCCGAACATTTTTCTGATATTTTTAGTTTTCTTTTGTCTGGCTCCCTGATCTTTTTTCTGCTGCTTCTGTTTTTGTTTCTTATCTAGAAGTAAATATTGGTAATATCTTTTATCCTGATCATTTTAAAGCTCATTTTTGGAGCCCTTGAGAATAGGAATTTTAGGGGAAATTTTAATCCATAAGACATTTTTATTCATTCCACAAGCATCTCTTGCAGTGATTCTCAAAGCGCAGTCCCCAGGCCAGTGGCAGTCAGCATCATTTAAGATTATTAGAAATGTAGATTCTCAGGCTTCACCCAGGGCCTGCTGAACCGGAAACTCTGGGAGTGGGACCCAGCTGTCTGTGCTTTAACAAGTTTGCGAATCTCTAGTCTACTGAGTGTCTACTTGTTGTTAAGCCTTCTATTAAATGAGGTTAGCAACTTGAAACTGAATGTGATATGGATCCTTTACTCCAGAGCAATACAAGGCAGTGTGGAAAAAGTTATGGAGACATGTAAGCAACATATTCTGGGCCATGGAGACCTGGGGGTTAGAAGATGTCATGGAGACTGGGCCTTTAAAGGAGATTTTTGGGGGAAGAATTGAAAGTAGAATTCCAGGTAGACAAAACAAAATTTGAATATATCTGGTGAATGAGGGGGATTTCTAGAAGTTAGAAATCAGAAGAGATACAGAGTGCAGGGTGGAAATGAGTTTTATTAAATTCTTGGGGCTTTTTGCTCCATGTGACCTGGTTATCATAGAAACCTGAAGGCCGTAGTAAAGGATGACCTATATGGTGTGGACCCCTGTGGGTTCCGTGCTCTGTAAGCACTGTTGTGTTTGGGAGTTTCTTGGCCCAGAACAGGAGCCATGTTTATTGGGAAGGCAGAGGGAGTTTATTCCTAGCATGACATTTCCAGGTTTTTTATTTAGAAGATGGTCTGTGGTGACTGAAGTCTGGTATAGAGAAACCTGGTTTCTTCACCGCAATCATGCACTCTTTGGCCTTGGGAATCAGAGTGAATAGGGAACAAGAAACTGTCTCCCTGCCAAAGGGAAGATCAGAGATGAACCTTAATGCAAGACCATTTTATTACCAGGGTCAAGTTGGCCTCAGTATAGACCCTGCTGGAGGCTTCAGAAAGAGAAGAAGCCCTTCCTCTTCACTTTGAAGATGAGCACCAGTGTCAATTAAAGGTTTTTTGTTTTTTTTTTTGTAACTAGAAAGAATTTCTATCAAGGCCTTAGAGGGAGCTTAGGCCTTAGTTCATAAAGCCCTCAGAGCAGGTTTTAGGGAGTCAGGGAAGAGTTTGGGTTCTCACATGAGACCATCTTAGGTTTCAGTCCCAAATCCTCCATCATGGTCTGGATGGGAGACTTTGGGCAAGATGGTGGGCCTCTCAGTGCCTCTGTAATTGTACCTTTAAAATGGGGATGATCAGCCGGGCTCGGTGGCTCATCCTGTAATCCCACGCTTTGGGAGGCTGACGTGAGTGGATTGCCGGAGCCCGCTGGTTCGAGACCCGCCCGGGCAACTTGGCGAGACCTCATCTCTACAATAAATCAAAAAATTAGCTGGGCGTGGTAGCACGTGCCTATAGTTCCAGCTACTTGGAAGGCTGAGGCGGAAGGATCACTGGAGCCCAGCGGGTCTAGGCTGCGGTGGCTGGGAGCAGCCGCTGCACTCCAGTCTGGGCGACAGAGTGAGACTCCAACTCAAAAAAATAAAATAAAATAAAATAAAATAAAATAAAATGGGGATGATCATTCTACCTGTGTCACAGAGCTGTCAATACGATTAAGTGGCATGATACATGTACCTGGTGAGTTCAAACAAGATACTTATTATGAAGCCACTGTGATCATCCCAAGTAGTTCTTAACCCGAGGTTCATAAAGTGAGAAGCTACAGCAAGAAGACAGCCATCTATAAACCAAGAAGAGTTTAAGTGGGTGAGCTGCAGGAGACTGCCCTGGAAAAGTATATAACTGTGTTGTCTAATACAAAAGCACTAGCCACAGGTATATGTTCAAATTAAAATTAAAAATTAAAAAAAACTTTTTTTGAGTTGGAGTCTCACTCTGTCACCCAGGCTGGAGTGCAGTGGCACATTCACGGCTACCCCAGCGTCGACCTGCTGGGCTCCGGCGATCCTTCCACCTCAGCCTTCCAAGTAGCTGGAACTACAGGCGTGTGCTACCACGTCCAGCAAAAATTAAAAATTTAGTTCCTCAGTCATACTAGCCACATTTCAAGTGCTCAGTAGCCACAAGAGGCTAGTGGCTACCATATTGGACAGTGTCGATGTAGAATATTTGCAACATTGTAGCAAGTTCTGCCAGACAGGGCTGCTGGGTGATGTTTCATGTGTTATGTGTGGGGGTTATTTTTTCTGAGGCGAGGATGCATAGCTTTCATCAGACACTCAGAGGCATTCCTGACCTCAGATAGGTTAAAGAGAACCCATTGCCTTCAAAGTGTTTTGTGACCTGCAGAGTAGCATACAAATCAAAGGTATTGTTTTTATCCTAAAAACTCCCGGGGACTTGGCGTGTGGCTTTTTTTTTTTTTCCTTTTAATTTCTTAGAGCGCTCCGGTTTCTATTCTGTTCCCTTTCCCTTCTCCCACGCAAGTTCTGCTTCTCCCACATCCATGAAATAACTGTGGAGGAGGGCAGCTCCTCTCCCTTCCCTGTGGACTAGGAGCAGGAGGTTGCCAGGGCTGCAGGCCAGCTCTCACACCTCAAACTGAGACGTCACAATCCCAGGGTTCCAGGGCCCAGCTCTGAGAGTGAAGGTAGAAATCCTCTTTATGTCTCGCACATCTAGTCTCATTCGATCCCCACGGAAAACCGGTGAGGTGGGCAGGACAGGTGTTCCCATTTTGCAGTTATGGAAACTGAGGCTCTGGAAGGTTATTGACTTGCTGGATGTATTCGTTTGCTAGGGCTGCCATAAGAAATACCTTAGGTGGGTGGGTGGAACGACATAAATGTATCTTCTCCCAGTTCTGAGGCTGGATGTTGAGATCAAGGTGACAGCAGAGTTGGCCCCTCTGAGGACTGTGAGAGAAAGATCTCTTCTAGACCTCTCTTCTTGGTTTGTAGATGGCTGTCTTCTTGCTGTAGCTTCATGCTATCTTCCTGCTGTCTGTGTCCGTATCCAAATTTCCTCTGCCCACGAGGACACCAGTCATTCTGAATTAGGGTTCACGCTAATGACCTCGTTTTAACTTAATTATTTCTGTAAAGACCCCGTTTCCAAATAGAGTCACATTCTGAAGTACTAGGGGTTAGGGCTTCAACCTAGAAGTTTTTTTGTGGGGGAGGGTAGGGGACATAATTCAGTTCATCACATTGGGTGTCACAGCTAGCCGGTGGCCCTGACTCATAGGTCTCCTGACCCATTTGTTTTTTCCCTCTGTCACGCCTCGGCCCTGTACTTCTGATCTTGTCTAGTCTTGCTGGCTCTGCAGCCCACCTCAGCCTGGTTTTTCCTTTCCTGACCTTGCGTGGCCCTGCTGCCTCCCTGGGGTGTGGTGGGGGCAAGGGTGGCTCCAGCAGTGGCGGTGGTACCCTAGTCTGTGATTCCTTCTGCTGGCGTTTCTGCAGGCACAGGGTGAGAGGGGAACCCTCTCTCTGGAAGCTGATTGGTTGACAGGCCAATCAGGAGCCTTAGTTCAGCTCAGAAATACACTAATTTGCTTAATGAGAAATTAATGTGAGTGAGTGAAAGCTGTTAAAGAACTTTAAAATTTCTTCTTCAACAAGGACTTTCATGATTAAAAACAAAACAAAACAGAACATGTCCTCCCCTTCCTCCCAGCGGCAGCGGCACCAACAGCCGCCACAACTTGACAAAGCCATGAAGTGCCTAACCCTGTATGTGTGGGAAATCACCAGGGACAGGCATCAGGGTCTGTACTAACTGGCGATGTGGAAACACTCCTTCCAGAGACAGAGGAATTCATTCATGAACAAGAATACTAATTAAGTGCCTCATATGTGCCAGGCCCTGTTCTAGGCACTTGGAACACAAGGACAAACAAAACAAGGTAAGCTCCCTCTGGCCTCTCATGGAGCTGACATTCCAGGAGACAGAGTGCCAACAAAGGGAGCAGGTCAGTGGTCTGAGAAGGCCTTTCTGAGTGAGCTTTGAGTTGAGCAAGGGAGTGGTTTTTGAGCTGAGACCTGAATGAAGCAGAGACAAGGCCTTTCAAAGACCTGGGTATTCCAGGCAAAGGCAACAGCCTGTGCACATGCTCAGAGGCAGGAAGGAGCTCATGCGGGTGGCAGTGACAGCAGGCCTGTGAGACTGAGGGGGTATGGAGGAGGGTGGCAGGAGAGAGGAGGTGGAGAGGGCCACAGCTGGGCCACACTGGCCTAAGGAAGGATTGTGAATTCTACACGAGAAATGCTGGGAAGCCACTGACTGAGGAGGAAGTTGCATTTTTTGATTTATACTTTAAAATGATACTAATAGCAGCTAGGAGTTACTGAGTGTTTACCCCGTGCTAGGAGGTATGCGTGTATTATCTTATTTCATCCTCATATCTGTGAAATAGGAACTGTTAACATCGCCATTTTATGGTAAGGAAAATTCAACTTTAGGGGCAATCCATTTTCCAAGATTACACCAGCTAGTACGTAGTGGATCCAACGGTTGAATCCAGACAGAGACATTATGAAGCTGGTGCTCCTGATACCAACCAGGCCATTTGATGGTCTGCTGCAACCCGTGACTGGAGAAAAGTCTTGTCCTTGATGCTGTGGTACAGAGAATCCCTAGCTTTCCCAGAGATTTTTGTCTTACATATCAGAGAGCATTAAATCCCAGCTTTGTATGTGGGTGATAAATATTTCTGCCAACATCTCAGGAAGAAGGTGAACTCATAGATCAAGTGTTTTCTAACCTGAAGAACACTGTGGTAATGTAAGGTATGTGTATATAATTCACAATACCACGGGCAAGTAAAATCTGTGACTTCACTGAAGCAACTCTGCTATTCACCAAGTCTCAAAAATAATTCCTTTCAAATGTGTCATTCTGGAACCAGACTCCGGGGTCAATGCTCCTATTGACCCGTAGGTGAAGGTGATTAACCTTCAAATTTGTCAATTCTGTAAACACAAACATAACTGGCTTCTAATGCTAAGTAAATAAGAGGATACACATACACTTTCTGGTGTGTGATTCTAAGGGGAACCTAATCGAAGAGAAAAGAAAGAAATCTCTGAAATCTCTGGCACCATCTCCAAGAGGGACCCCTGTTTTCAGTCAAAGGAATTCCATTCTCTCAGCAGGGAGGTAATTGACAATATGGAGAAAACGGCTGAAAAGGAAGTGCCCGCCAGAGCTTTCAACTGGGTTGCCTAGGATGGGAGAGATAAAAACAGTTTTTGCCTGAGGTTCTGATTTCAGGACCTGAGTTCAGACATCAAAGGCAGGCTGCTGCACCCCCGTTTCCCCTTTGAAAGCCTAGGAGACCCAATCTACAAAGCCACTAAGAATGAACATCTTTAGCTTCCCATCTGGTACCAGTCCCATGTGTAGCATTGGAAAGGTGGGGGTGGGAGAGATAACAGCCTGTGCCTTCCCTTTCATGCCCTTGGTTTTGTTTCTGGAAACTTCTCCTCCTGGCCATGCAAGATTACATCTCTTTCGGCCCTATGCACTGTGATATGCTAGAACTGGCCAACCCTTTTATCACGTCTCCTGTTTTAGGTAACGATGATCCTGACTTTCTGGGACAAAGTAGGAAGCCTCTTTGGCATTTGTTAGCTATGATCTCTCCTCCGTTCGAAGAGTTTCTCACATTAAAAGAAAAAGGTAATGAAACAGAGAAACATGCCTCCTCCGATAAGCATGTGAATCTTATGTCCCCACACAGTGAGCCCTAAGCCTGCTACCTATGAGAATCAGTCTATATTCTCAGATATTCTGAGTCCCTCCCATGAAGACACTTCAGATGAGTTCACTGCCAGTTAGAAAAAAAGTCTCTCATCTTCCTAGAAATTATGATACAGTATGCCTTTCCAAGCTACCTGTGTGCCTCCTGAGATTCTTATCTTTCTGGAAAGGAATATCGCTCTTGCCTCCTGGTGACAATGACTGCTTTAAAAAATCCAAGATGGGATCGGTGGCTCAGCCTGTGATACCGCGCTTTGGGAGGCTGAGGTGAGTGGATTGCCTGAGCCCACGGGTTCGAGACCCGCCTGGGCAACTTGGCGAGACCTCATCGCTACAATAAATCAAAAAATTAGCTGGGCGTGGTAGCACGCACCTGTAGTTCCAGCTATTTGGAAGGCTGAGACGGAAGGATGGCCGGAGCCCAGCAGGTTGGGGCTGTGGTGACCCTGAGCGTGCCACTGCACTCCAGTCTGGGTGACAGAATGAGACTCCAACTCAAAAAAAAAAAAAATCCAGAGAAGTGGAGAATAAATCAAGAAACAGGGGCTGTGGGAAAGCCCATAGCCTGTATCTGTGCACTGCAGCACCCTATCTCCAGCTTGTGGCCAGGGGCAGTGGGGTTTGTGCAGGGTAATTCCAGTGGAGGCCCTGTGGTTAGAACGTGTTGCTGTCCCATCCCCTGCCCCTTTTGAGAATGGCAGGACCCTGGTGAACTGCCTAATGATGCATTTGGGCCCCAGTTCTCAAAGGTCAGTCCAGGACTGGCAGCATCAGCTGGACACGGCCAGACCTGCTGAATAAGAAACTCTGGGTGTGGGCCCCAGCAATCTGTGTAGTAGTCAGCCCTGCAGGTGACTCTGATGCCCTCTCAAGACTGAGAACCTCACTGTATTAGAGAAACCCCTCCTCAGAAGGTCTGAAACCCAAAGCAGGAGTGCATTTCTAGCATTAATTCCTTGGAAATACCTACGGTGGAAGCGGCTTGCTCTCTTCAGACTTAGCTGGACTAACCCGGATTCTCAGGCAGGAAGACTTGCAAGCGGGTCCTGATTTAGGCTCTTTTGAAGGCAGGGAGTGACTGAATTGATCTCACAAGGTTGGTAGTCATTAGCATTACCCACTATCCTCATTAATTTATTCGCTTATTTAGTCATTCATTTATTCGTTTGTTTTTGCAAACGTTTACTGAGCACTTGTGTTCCAGGTACTGTTCTAATAGGCCAAGAGTATAATTTGTCATACAAATAGGCTTAGACTTGAATGAGGCAATTGCTCTGCTGGTTGCTACTGTGTGATCTTGAGCTGTTGACTAAGCTCTCCAAGGCTCGGTTTTCTTATCTATAAAATGGGGCCAGCCGGGCTCGGCGGCTCAGCCTGTAATCCCATGCTTTGGGAGGCCGAGGTGAGTGGATTGGGTTCGAAACCCGCCTGGGCAACTTGGTGAGACCTCATCTCTACAATAAATCAAAAATTAGCCGGGCGTGGTAGCGCGCGCCTGTAGTTCCAGCTACTTGGAAGGCTGGCTGAGGCGGAAGGATCGCTGGAGCCCAGCATGTCGAGGCTGCGGTGGCCAGGAGCGGCCACTGCACTCCAGTCTGGGCGACAGAGTGAGACTCCAACTCAAAAAATAATAATAATAATAATAATAATAAATAAATAAATAAAATGGGGCCAATAGCTAGCTACTTTCTCGATAACGTTGTAGCATTAAATGAGCTAATGCTTAACATCGCTATGGGCAGTGGCAGGGACATGCTCAGTAAATGGTATCGATTATTTCCTGTTTAGGAATCAGTGAGATGTCCTTTCTAGTTGGAGTAGAAACGTCTCTCAGGAGGTGGTGAGAGAAAGAGACTGGGGCCAGGTTGCCTAGGTCAGTGATTGTGAACGCTGGATGCACATTAGAGTCTCATGAGGAGTTTGCAAAAAATGCTGATGCCTTCCCCCATCGCCCCCCACCAAAGATTCCCATTTAATTGGCCAGGCTGAGAAATGTGGACTCACTTCTGTGACCAAGAGGAAATGAGCCCTGCTCATTTCTTGTCTTGGTCTGACCATTTGTCTTCAGTGGATTCCAAAGAACTTGTGTCTGGCAGCGGTCACCAATGAGCAGTGAGTGATACCTTCAGGCTTGGGTTTACTTAGTTAGCCGTTGGGCTGCTGCCCTCATCAGGGACTCAAAGCCCCATGAAACAGTTTGTTGAACTTGGCGGAGTGGTGTATGCTTGTGTTTACTCTTTTGAACCCATGGTGAATTGCTGAGCATTTTAGCTCACTCCCTCTGCTGCCAGATTCACAAGTTCCACATGAAGTTCCTGCGGACTGGATCCAAATTAAGGACTCGCCCCTGTTAATATCGCGGCACTCTAGAGTTTTCTTCGCTTTTAATCATTTGAACGAACTCTTCAACTGTGAATCTGTCCGGCCATGTTTCTAATGAGTTTCCTATTAAGTTAGCTATTTGACCTTCAAGTGTATTATTTTCATTGTTTTCATTTGATTACACCCAAGTCATTTTTCTAGAGGCTGGAGATTAGAAATAAAACAACTAAAAACTAATGCTACTCCCTGGCTGTCCTGCCTCGCCCTCCTGGGTTTCCTGGAATTCAGTATTTTCTCGTGCCTTAAATAATACCACTTATACTTGACGCTGATTTTTTGTTTTGTTTTGAGTTGGAGTCTCACTCTGTTGCCCAGGCTGGAGTGCGGTGGCATGCACACAGCCACCGTAGCCTTCTGGGCTTCTGGGCTTAGGCAATCCTTCCGCTTCAGCCTTCCAAGTAGCTGGAACTATAGGTGTACACCACCAGCCCGGCTAATTTTTTTATTTATTGTAGAGACAAGGTCTTGCCTTGTTGCCCAGACTGGTCTCAAACCCATGGGCTCAGGCAGTCCTCTTGTCTCCACCTCCCAAAGTGCTGGGATTATCGGCGTGAGCCACCGTACCTGGCTGATGCTGACTTTTAAAGAAAAAAAAAAAGGCCGGGCTAGGTGGCTCAGCCTGTAATCCCGTGCCTTTGGGAGGCTGAGGTGAGTGGATTGCCTGAGCCCGCGGGTTCGAGACCCACCTGGGCAACTTGGCGAGACCTCATCTCTACAATAAATCAAAAAATTAGCCCGGCGTGGTAGCGCGCGCCTGTAGTTCCAGCTACTTGGAAGGCTGAGGCGGAAGGATCGCCGGAGCCCAGCAGGTCGAGGCTGTGGTGGC